>JAUUDW010645595.1:0-10791 GCA_032361385.1 Panulirus guttatus | reverse complement strand
ATTGGATGAAGGGATTGATCATAAAGGACATAGATTGGATATTTCATGCTATGTTCCAACGAAAGAACTTACAATTGATATTTTCAGTTAGAGAACTTTACATATCTTTATCTTCGATAAATGTTCCTTTTGGGAATTAATCTTAAAAAAAAAGATACATGTACTGACTTAGAGTTGTATATCAGCAAAATAAGTTCCTAAGTGATATCATTATCATTCAAGACCTTAGTAGATATTAAGCATAAGTCAGATATGAATATGAGTAATGCCAGTCGAGTGTTATAGGAACTTCCATAAAGGGACCAAATGACCCACTATATTTTCCTTTCATTCTTTTGTATGTAAGCACCATTATTTCATGAGGAAGACTAAAATACATTCAATTATGGAGAAAGATTTCACTTTTATTTATTTGAGTTTTGTATGAAACACATACATTTCCATATGAAATACATACATTTCTATTTTGTTAATGGGATACATCACAAAAATATAAACTTACACCATTGGCACGCTAAAATATCAACCTGAAATATTATCGTAATTCTAGAGTAGAAATAATTATGAACCTGCCTGGTGCATCAATTAGTGTTGTTGACAGTGACGCATCCATGGCTTGCCCAGGGTCGAGCACACATGTTCGATTCCCGGTTGCGGCAGCCAATCCACAGTCTACCCAGCTGGTCATCCACTTCTAGTTGCTGGTCAATAAAATGAGTCCCTAGTATATACTAGGGTAAATATGTATATAGCGTTAATGGGATGGCATAGATTAGGTCCTCATTTGCCCCTGCCTTCTCAGCTAACATTAAAAAAGATCAGTAGTGATGTATATAGTGTATGGGTGAGCCTACATTTTTTCTTACAAAATGAATTAATTACAACCATTGGTTGTACGCTAAGATTTATCATGCAAGTTGAAATAGAAAAGAATCAATTAATATGCTCCAAATCACCTCTCCAATCACTCCAAAAAATTGGAACTGTGTTCTTCAAAACCAGGTTCAGCATATGAAATATTCCCGTACATTATAATAACAGTTGTACTAATACCTTAAACAAGACACTGATGAAATTCATTATATATTTTCTCGGGTCCTACAGTCATGGCTTTGGTCTGTTGCATATCACGGATTCACTGTTTGAAGAATTATACTAGAGGAGTTGTGATGCATTCACCATATTCATACTTCCAAGTGACCTTTTTTTTTTCTTAGCACAATGCTGATTCCGTAGACTCAGATGTCTTCCTCAAGAATATCCATGTCATCACTCTCACCCTTTAGATATGACTCCGTTAAAATTCAACCATTTTTTAAATATTAACTGTACTGCATATGAGATACTCTGCGCTTTTACTATTTTTTTGTTTCATTCCCTCAAGATTATTATATTTCTTTGCCGTTGCATGTGACACTGAATGTTCACCTGACATTTGCTGGCAGAATATCATCTTGTCACATGGACCAATGTCATAGCAGGATGTGAATGTCTCTGCATGCCGTCGATTCTCAGTTTCATCATTTGATTCATTTATATTTTCAGATGAAGACAAAACGACTTTGCTAAAGAAATAAAGAAAAATATCTTTTAACATGAGAGAAATGCGAAGGTATGAGCAAGAGAAGGCTGAATTTGTATAAAACATCAGCTTAGTTTTGAAAAAGATCTCGTGAAAATGGTTACCAAAGTATCAAAGTAAAAAATTAGTGCATGATTGCACAAAATATAGAAAAGAAAGTATTTATCCTATCCCTGAAAGTGTGGGAAAATAAATGGTCAGTGAATCATCCTTCAAGCTTATTGTAACAAGGTCAGAATATTATTTGAATGACTTATCAGAACATATGTCCCCTTTTGTAGTACCAAATATAAATGTTTATATGAGGGGATTAGAATCTGTGTAGATGGGATCCAGTCGCCTGTTGGTTTTTTGTTTGTCAGTGAATAAGTGTCATGACCGCTCATGTCGCATAAAGGTTGTGTGGTTGTTTTGGTTTTTGGCAGCACGGCTGGTTTTGGTTGAAGTCCTTTGTTAAAGGTAGTGTGTTGTTGCAGCATTCATATTCTAACTTATGTGGCGATTCCTATTTCTGAGCTCCTGGGCAGACATCCTTCTGATAAGAATATTTTGAAACCAAGAATTTTGTGGGTTAGCCTTTTCCTAAAGTTATTATTTTCTGAAACTGCTTATTAAAATATGCTCTTAAAATTGAAAGTCTGACCACATATTGCTCTTAGCATTCCTAGATTAGACGAGTAGCACATCACATCAGTTTCACATATTCCTTTCATATCTGACATAAAGCCACCTGATTAATATCATTGATTCCTGCCTGCATAAACATTTGGTACTAGCCGAGTCAGCATTCATTTTCATAGTGTAAGATCCTTACAGTAAGATAGGGAAAACAAGCAATTGGCTAAAAAGCCTTTGGCCTTCTTAGACGTTGGCTTCTCCAGACATTCAAGTAGAGCAAGTTCTGTACAGAGTAGATCAAATCCAGCCAGATATCAACTGACCTCTGTATCAGATTCATGGTTACTCAGGACAACAGAGCTAGCCTACGATACTATTATTCACATTACATGCATGAACACCATCAAGCAAAAATCTCCAAACAAAGTTTGACCCAATAGGAAAAAATCAAAGGCTTCACACCTTATTCACTGTCTTGAGCCAGCAGTAGGACAACAATCAGTGCTATGTAAGCAAAGTCTATGTCATGAACTTGTTACCAGCCCATGCAAGTACTTAAAAAATGTCAGAGCCTAACAATAAAGACAACTTAGAAGAATTCAGATAGCCTCCCATAACATCTTACAATATCTAAGTCAAATGTCAGGTGGGTAATTTCTGCAAGGGGCCCCCGTAAGGTTTAAGATTTTATAGAATCTGTAAGTGTATGGAGCTGAACGTATTTTAGAGGCAAGCATATCCTGTCAGCAACCTTTGTCCACTCAATAAGGAGTGATGAAAGACATTCATATTACTCAGCTTGTCATCCCTTCAAAGCTGGTTCTCTATCTGTTTACATTTTCACTGCAGTTGTATCAGGAGCATAAAATAGTCTCAAAGTTTCTGTTGAACCAACTGGATTGAACAGAACTTTATACATTCTCATTTTCAGTAGCCACATTATCCAACTTTTTACAAAGCATCTTGTGGAACCTGTTTGTGAATTGGAGGGTTCACTGGTTTAATTGTACACATCCTCTGATTTACAATTTAATTTTCATAGGGTAAATATTATAATGGTAGCAGGGCAGGAAGTCTGTGACATGGAATGTGATGTCCCAGCCCTTTCCAGCCTGCAGGACTTGGGTTGGGAACCTAAGTTCAGCAAAATGAATTCCCATGAAATGTGCATCCCTATACGGCAAGCACATGATCCATTCCATGTAAGTGGGAATGGAATTAATGTCATATAAACAATATACAACATACTGATTTATGAAACTTTTTTCCAGTATGTACGCAGTTGTTAGTAAGTGTGAGACCAGAAGATGAGTGTGTTAGCGCTTTCCTAGGGTTAGTAGAAAAATGTGTCAACCATGAGGCATTTACCCCAACACAAGCACGGAGGCTTCAGTCCTGGAAACAGCAAATTATCCGTGTTTGGCATCCACTCCCACCTAAGACTAAAGATAGTCGTCATAATCGCAGGTGAGTGTGTATTACATGCAATATTTTTTTCCATCTTGACTGGTGTGATTTCTAATAACTGAATTGCCTAATTCTGTGGGGGCAAATTTATATTTTTCTTCATCCATTGTGTCAGACTGACAGATCATTTCATCCACTGTAATGATAGCATGCATGTGATGGTTAATGTAATCAAAACAGCAAATCATAGTGCTCATTACCAGCAAGAGAGTTGCAGCATCCCTTCAATCTTAGGTGCTTATTAATAGCACAAGTGTTGATACAGTTCCTCATTCCTTCTTATGGTGACCTGGTGCCACTGCCAAACTTTCAGCTATTCTGTCCACAACACAGTCATCACTTGGGCTCTTAGGCTGGACTCACCTTAAGTGATTGAACAGTAACTTAGTAGGCAGTGGTACAATCTGTTTTGGTTTTGAGTCACTGTATGTATAATTCAAGAATGGAGACTTCGTAAAGTATAATCCAAAATGACCTCGGCAGGCTTGTATCCATCTTGTTCCATCTTGTGCAAAAGGGAATATAGGTAATGATGGATCAACAGGTGCTACTGACAGACTTAGATAAACTCGGCTAAAAGCCACAGATTGCATAAATAAATACCCTAGTAGTACTTATACTGTACCATTAGATTAGAATGCAGATAACAGATACATCTACCTGTACCTTTTTTTATACATTATAATATAATTTATATGATAGAGCGAAAGCAAGCAAGAAACCTTGGAATATTTAAATTCAACATTTAGTTATACGACTGACTGTCTGCTCTTCCATACATCTTGCGTAAAATATAGTATACAATACAGTTCTATACTTTTAACTACTTACTACAGTTTACTCATCTGATATGATTACCCTTCTTTGCACATTTTAGTATGGTTTTCACAGTTAAGTGCAAATATTTCTCCAGGGTGTAATTGATTGACATATATTTTCTAAAGATTTTGTACTTTTGAAAAAGCACGTTGTACCGATGATGAACATTCCTTTGAAATTACTCTGATGTGGAATTGCACAGAAAATTTATTTTAAAATACACTATCCGGTTAATGTTCCGTACACATTTGTATATAATGAAGTTCATAAAACACCGACATGCTTGAGCAGCACATAGTATGACTCTCACTTTGTTCAACTTACTCCACGCTGCAATAAAGGACCAGTGTCACACCCAAAACAAGTATGAATTACAAGAAATGCTTTATTATTCAGCATCTGCTGGACTTACACAATGCTTGATATCAGACTATGTTGGTTACAAGAATATTCCCAGGAGATATTTTACTGGAAAGTTTTTCAGTACCATATTAATGTTTTAAAATATTGTATTTCAATAACTAGAATGATAAAAATTTTCCATAATAAAGGTAGAAAAAACAAATTATAAACTAGACGGAACTGGACCTGCCATATTTTCTCATCATAGATAAACAGAGTACATATTTGTTGAAGACTTTGTTCACCAAGTAATGATGAAAGTGGGGTCGTGGTGAGAGTATCTTCTTATGATGGACAATAACTTCCTTGTTAATTATCACATGCCCGGACTAAAAAACACACTTCTCTTCCTTGTTTATACTGTGGTCTGTGGGTAACAGTGCCGTAACCATTTGTGTGGGGAAAAATTTTCTTTTACATTTAGAGTATGTCATCTTTCCTCCCATAAGATGGAGTCAGCAGTACGGTGGTGATGGATTTCTTGGTGGATCCTTCAGGGTTCCTCGGGTTGGTGGCCAGCGTCATGCCCACATCCCAGCAGGACTTCTTGTAGGAGGTAAAGGTTTTCCTGCACCTCAGCCACACCCACTCTTCGCCTTACCGCCTGCTGCTGCAGCTGCCAGTCTGGGTGGGCTAATGAGTCCACGAAATAGTTTACCTGGTCTACCCTCACTTGGTGTAGGGGGGCTGCTCTCTCCACAACAGTTCCTTGCCAAACGACCCTCTTTGCAAGAGACTCCTTCTGAGGTAAGAATTTATGAAATTAACTATCTTAATGTTAATTTCATAAATAAATATAAATACTAATTTTGATGAAAATGTTGTATAATCCCAAGACCTGTTAACTCATCTCTACCCTTAAAACTTTTTTATTTTCTTCTTCCTCAAGATGTTAAGGATTGTCCAGAGAAATTCTTTGAAAATTTCTAAATGGTTATTTCTGCAACACAAGTGAAGTTATTCCCATATGTTTAAAACACCAGAAACAGATGAAGTTACAAATATGGAAATTTGAAGTTTCCTCTTCTTTCCTTTACTATTTTGGTTAGAACTTTTGTGACATACCATAAGCTGTAAGAGAATATAATGATGAGGAAGTCAGAGAGATAATCAACATATATAAAGGGGAATAGCATTTATGGTAAAAACAAAAGTGGTATTAAGTGAGGCAAAGCCAGTAATGAGGGAGGAATATGCATGCAAAAATATTCCCAGAAAGAAGAATGTTGTGCATGCTCAGGCAATATCTAGTGAATGCTCAGAGTACATGTACGGTACTTACTGAAGGACCTGATGAATGAATACAAATGTATAGAAGTGCAAAATCTAAAAAGGAATATTTGATGAGTCTTGTGATAATATACAGCATATGGAAAGAACAACAGCCTTAGCTGGAGATTGATAAGCAAGATACGATAATGTTGAATGGATTCTGATCTTGAAAATGTGAGTTAAAAGTGGAAGAAATACAGCCATAGCAATAGTTGGTATGATAAGTGCATGAAAAACTATGTTTTTATATATGTTCTAATACATAATTACTTCTCCCATGGTTGCAAGGAAGCATCAAGAGTACGTGAGCAGTGGACTAGTTGCACAAACCCACTCTCAGTCATAAAATATATTCAGACAAAACCAGAATCCACAACCAAGCACCACAGAGTATCTGTGGTTTACCATGACTGACTTCATATCCCCATGGTTCAGCCCATTGACAAGACATCACCTTCTACCCCATACATTATTTTATCCCCTTTATGCCTGTCACACTCCTGAAAGTTCAGGCCCTCTTTCATTCCATCCTTACATATCATTTTTGCTGTCCAATTCTCCTGTTCTTTCTATCACTCATGTTATATTGCCTTGCTTTACAGTCAACCTGCCTCATACCACATATATCTTCAGAGTTTCATCTCCAGCACATCCTTTCTCTTACTTTCATTTGCATCTAAGACCTAAGACACATCTGTACAACACTGTTGGGACTACTGTACCTTCTGACATAACTCATCGTTGACTTAACAGGCAATGACTTTTCCTTTGAACAAATTAATAAAGACTGCTGTATATATGGTTTCTGAGGTTGTATGATAGAGCATCAATGTGTAGATTTTCTTCAGTGGGTCAGTTAGTAGTGAAAGTTTTACATATTACGGTATTAACTTTTTTTGTATTTACTTTTGTCACAGGAAAATTTCTTTAATTTCATTCACTTTGCCTTGCAGTTGCGGCCACACATCACTTTACAGCGAACAAGATCAGCACCATCCCGACCCCACCAGTTGCCACTGACTGGTCATGCTCGTCCTGTTCCCCCTCCTACTACATCTTCATCCCTTGCCCCAGGAAGTAGTGGATGTGGGGAACTGCGGATATCTGGGGGTTCAGGAGCTTCAGGAACAGTGCTGGAACCTCACTTTTCTCCTGCAACATCATATTCACACTTAGGAGCTCCTCCATCATCACCCGATCCTGCAGATAATGATATCACAGATCGCTTGGAATCACTCTGTCTCTCCGTCACAGAACACGCTCTAGGTTGAATTTACATCTACAGTTACCACTAATAAATAGATCTCCATCCACTTTATATCAGAGTATTTATATTCAAGATGAACCTGGTAAAAGTGCTAAAATACATACACACTACCAATTTGTACAACACACAGGCTTTAGTGTACTGTACTAGTAATTTGTATCATTTGAAAAGAAGTCGTAGCAGTTTCAATGCGAAGTTGCCCAGTGAAATCATAAAGTTTATTGTTGTTTCAGTACAATAACTGAAAAGCATATTGTACTGAGTTACCATTAACCTACAGAATTTGAACAGTTTTATAATACCGAGGGGATGAAAATTTAACCAGATCATTCAGTTCATACTGCATTAGAGTTCTTGTGTACAGAATACTGCTGATATCATTGTGGCTAAAACTATTACCATGTGCCTGCTGGATTGTTGGCCTACTTGGGAGCATTTTAATAAGCATATCCTTTGCTGTGCAGGGATGCCATACCAAGCTGTGCTTGGTACTGGCTTAGTTTATCTCCTTTGTGGTCACCAGTCAGTTAGCCTTTTACTTAAGATCGGAGAGATGGGGTATTAAGATTTTTTTTCACGTCTGTCTCTAATCTCTTAATATTATTTATATTACCTTTCTGTGAGACTTTCATCTTTTTACCAGATGTATATTCGAGTCACTTTTTAAACGTGTTGTAAGGTGTACAGCATGTTGCAGGTTGGCAAAGCAATGCTGGTGCACCTTTATAAGCAAGCATGAGAAGCTACTGTGTGGCATTATAGAATCCCCAAGCTGGATGCGTTTTCACTGACTGTATTTAAGCTTGTATCTGCTGTAAATAAATTAGCTTGTTATGACTACAGGGAGTTCCTTTTTCTCCAACTTATTAAAACTTACATGACACCAAATTATGAATTATCTAGTGTGATAGTCTCAAGACATGTACACAGTTATGTTTAGTTATTAAATATATTTCAAATAACTTCAAGGTTATTTTATCCTAAATTTTTTACCAAATGCCAAATGCTTTGAGAGAGATGTTATGAAGAAAAGAGGGTATGTAACCACATTTTTACTGAAACAAGAAGTGGAGAAAGCTAAGAAGATGAGAGTGGGGAATTTTATGGATTTAAGGACATACAGTGTTAAAGTAATAATGAAGCTCTTTGAGAAGCTTTATGTGGTATGCATGGAAGACTTATGAATGCTGTTTAGAGCTTCTATACAAAAACAAGTATGTGGGTAAATGTTATGAGCGAGTGGTTTGTGATGTCATCATGAGTAAGGTGGCATGTAAGTGGTACAGCACAGAATAATAGAGGAATGTGTGTAAGAGAGGGATGCTTTAAGTTAATGCCAGTAAAAAGATTCTCGGATTTTTGAAATATATGTCATAGTGTGATATCCGTATGAATGTTAAAGAACTGTAGTTTGTAGAAGTTAGTATTTGAAAGAAGTTCTAATTTGACAAATGTACTAATATACGTATCAATATCTTATGATCTGGCAAACCCTCTTCCAGCCTACTCTTAAACATCACATCATGCACACAAACATATTCTTACCATCCTGTCTGTCCCATGTGTATCTGCATCACTTATACTTGTCTTTGTCTATCCATATTCTTTCAGAATGTCATTGAAACCAGCACCACTTTACCCAACTTATTATTCTCCTCTCAAATCTGTACCAACACATCCATTCAAGCCATCCATCATATGCTTTCTCCACTGGTCTACATCATCTTTATATGTGCTGCTCTTTTAATTCTCTACAGAAGGCAGCCTCAACACTGTTTTCTCTTATCACTGAATGGCACATATACAACTACTACAGACACTTAACATTCTTAACCTTTTACACAGTTGTAATCAAAAGAAAATAAGAATGAGAAAAATGGAATAAGGATGAAAGTCATTTAAAATATACTAATGATAGTCTGGTCAGAGAAATATAGTGATATAGTTGAAGGTAAAAGGCCAGGTGGCAGACCACAGAAAAAATGGAAAGTTACAGTAAAAAAATACTGGTTAGAGATAATTCTTATAAAGATGCCAAAAGAATGATTTCTGAGTATGTAATGAAATATTTCATGTTTTAATGTGGTGTGGTGAAAGGAAACTGATTGCACAAGACAAATCAGCTTATTGTTCTAAATGAAAAATTAATATGAACCTAATTATGGATGTTCATATCTCTAACACACTAGACATGGTTTAAGAATTCGTTCAAATGAACTAAATGGCTTAAGAATTCGTTCAAATGAACTAATAGGCTCTATACACATGATCCATCCCTAGTTCATGAGAATAAAATATGCTTTGAGAGCTGTTTGGGGATCATGCATTGGTTATGTTAAGATACAAAGTAGCTGTTGAAGTTACAACCAAGAATTAGATGTAGGAAATGGCATATTAGCTACATTTCAAATAAATAATGATTATACCTCAAAACATATTGAAAATTTTCTCAAAAAATGATTATACCTCAAAACATATTGAAAATTTTCTCAAAGCCTGAAAGAAAGCTGAAGATACTTTAAAGAAAACTCTTATGTTTAATTTTTAACAATATACAACATGGCAAGTCAAAACAGTAGCAGCACACCCATGCAATGCCCAATGTCTTTTACATGTTTCTACACAGATTACATATAGGCAAATGCCATGTAATAGCCTGCCAATATTTGGCAGAAACTTTCCTTTGCGCCACTCTGTCAGACCGATACCAGATTACTCATGTCCATAATCTCATGCCTGTAGTTACAGTACTATTCTGGCACAAAGCATAATGGGTGGTAAAATGTCTTTTGCCACTTGCATCTGTAAAATGCAGAATGATGATAACAAGCTTGAGTATATGTGTATAGTGGTGCTGTAAATTTACATCCCTCCAAGACTTTGCAACAATCCTAAGCAAGTGCACAATGAAAAACTGAAGGAACAATTAGAATAGTTAAGGAAGCAGCAAAACTCTCCTTCCTCAGAAATGGAAAGTCCAGATGATGTTGGTTTCAACTACAAGGAAGCAGTCACAAAAAATTCATGAGTCTTAAGGAGAGATGCATCCCTAGAATACATACAGGATATGAAAAATCCAAAATCACAAGTGAACCTCATACCCTCTTCATTATTCAAGTCAAAGCCTTCCAACTGTCTGTAGGTACCTTCGAGGTGCCATGAATGCCCAAAACTGTGCTCTGAAGCAAATATAGAGATGTATGTTACATCTAATCCTAAAAGGCAGTTTTAACAGTGTGAGGTCGTTACCTTAAACGTAATTAGAAAAGCTGAATAACAATGAAATTCAGGTATGCTAAAATTATCCAAGAATTTTAAACTTTTCAAGAGCCATCCAAAATCAATAATTAAAATGGACGTAGTA
>JAUUDW010645584.1:239-10791 GCA_032361385.1 Panulirus guttatus | reverse complement strand
CCTTCGTATTTCAAAGAGGTCAGTTAGTTCCTTTCTAATTGCAGTTTTGAGGCTTCTCAGGCTGTCTCTTGTTGTGTTTTATTCCTGTGCATTGGGGAGATAAGGACTGGTTGTGTGGCGGGCCCGTGTTGCGGCAGCGGACAGGGGTGCCGACCATGGGAAGGAAACACGGCTAACATAACTCTCGCTCAACCAAACTTTAGACACACAATCTTACGTGGATGGGTCGGGTGTGAAGAGCATTCGTGGTTCTCGGCGACAACTGCCAAAACAACTCTGAATACTTCATTTTGCATTCTCTCTCTCTCTCTCTCTCTCTCTCTCTCTCTCTCTCTCTCCGGTATCTGCTCTGATCTTGTGTGAGTGGACTGTGGTGCCATACAAGAACTGTATATTCCAGCCGTAGTATACTGCATCCCGTGTTCATCCAGTGAACCTGAACTGATAGCATGGTATGTTTACGTGCCTTATACTTCAACCCTTGTCTTATCGTGGGAGTGTTGCAGGTTTGTGTTGAGGCTGGCAAGAGCTCTTGCAACGCCAGTAACAGCAATGTCACATTATCGAAGAAGTTGGTCGAGGTTGGTCGTGTTTGTATGAAAGCCATTTGATAATGGGAAAATAATTTGGCTAAAGTCAGGTATCGTGAGACAGTCCTCGGGCGATACAGTCCCTGTTTAACGATATGCTTCCGATACTGACTGTATGAAGGTGGTCTGAGAGGACGCCCCGGGGAAGAGCAATGGCTGCTGATGTATCCTTGTAGACGCTGCTGACAGTGAACGTTACTATAATCCACATAATTACGTAAGGTGCTTTCTGAAATCCTCTCGTTGATGTGAGAACAACAAAGCCACTCGTCCTAATGCAACGAAGTATCTGGTATGAATTATGAAGGATGTTGAACACGTACATTACCGTGCTGAAATAAATATATCGAGATATTGTTTGATAACTTGTTTTGAAAAAAATTTGGAAAATGATGTTGAATGTTACAGATCAAAAGGAGCATTGCATGAAAAGCCTGAAGCTTTATGTGCCTGATCTTCTGTGAAAGATGACACCATTGTTGGGTGGAGGTGAGTTGTGACTACATAAGACAGAGTTCAGGGAGGACTTACCCTCATGGATATGCCGAACACACAACCGTCGCATATAGTCCAGTGGCAGCATGGGGTGAGGGGGGGGGGAACGACACTGTATATATTACAACCGTAGAAACTGTGTTTAACTGCTTGACGAAGGCAACTTGCAGTTCCCTGGCCATCCCAACACAGCCAATAATGTGCCGATCATCATAAGAGGAAAGCTACGGCTTTAACCAATAATGTTAGTCTCCACATAGTAAGGGGACAGCCTGACGCGTGCCTCGAGATGAACAACATCAGCCACACCAAACGATGCCAGAGACCACAACGTTTTTAGCCACAAACATGAGGAGAGAGACATGTGGTGCAGGAACTAACACATCAGGGGACTAAGCTGCTCTGACAGTACTGAGGAAAAAAAAGAATTAGCAGTCGACAAGAAAGGGAACAGATTTCTTACTTGCCAACATATAGCGACTTAAATCACGGAAATCCAACAAGATTCTTAAACGGTTTACTGAAAAAACAAGTGCAGTCAGTATTTACAGCCTTAAGGGAAGATTACGTAAAGGATTACATGGACAGTCGGGTCTGGATCCCGAATTACAGCGTACACAGGCATGACGGAATTGGAAAGATATTTATACATGGAAGTTGGGGAGTATGTTCGACCCGCTTGTAACAGCCGAATTACTTTACTCAAGTGATGTAGCGGGACTGTTGATTTGTTGCCAAGACTAGAAACTTTAACTTAAGCATTGCACTACACCAATAGAACCGAAATCAAAGGAACGGTGGAACAGATAAGGAATGTATCAACCTTCCTTGACAATCTTGGAAACCTAGTCCAAAACAGAATGCTTCCAGTATTTCATTTCACCACACACAAGGTAGATGTGGCCGGAAAACTGCAGACAGCAGTCGGGAATCTCATAGGAAGTAGTATTGATAAAATTGCACGGTGGAATTATTAAGATTGTTTGACAAGTTGTCTTCTATTCAGCAGATGGTAGAGCCAACCATAGAAAACAAAACCGTAGATGTACTTTCCATAAATGATATAGATTTATTACATTACATCACCATGCAGATGATAGTGTACTCAAATCATAACATTAGTACAGACAAGTATAGGAGCTTAAAATGACCAGACAAAACGCACGCTTTCATGAGGTGAGTTCGGCCAATTCACTTTCAGAATGAAGCGTGTAAATTTGAAAGTAATCAAGCACTGTGATGTCACCGGTACACTGGGAATGACTCCTGTGTGGTACAACACCAGAGGAGTGTGTGAAATGGTTGACTGCGGAAGCACTCCGAACATGCACCAAACACATACCAGTGAGGAAGAAACGCAGAACCTCCAGACTAGAGCGAAGGCGACGATCACTTCACCGTTGCTGACCTCATGAAGAAGACCACAACTCAACAAGGTAAACAAACCCGCAGAAGGAATTAGGAGTCGTTGACCATAACCTCAACATATCAATAAACTCGGGTTGAAGAAAGAGAAGAACAAAGAGCCGTTAGCGTCGTAAAGAAAACGCCCAGATAGCTCTGTTCGTGTGCAAAATCCAGATCGGGATGCTCAGGTTCTTTTAGCCCACTGAGAACAGAAGAGGACACAAACAGGGGTGATGGTGAGGAAGTGAGTAAAATACTAACGAAGCATGAGGAAGCAGTGTTCACGCTGAGGTCAAGACCACCGTAAGTATAAAACGTCCCAAACGACTTCTTCCTCAACAGGAATCCCCCACACGTAAGTAATGTCGTCACCACGTTGAGGAAGTCATTAGAAGCATGTTCCTTCCACTTGCTCCAGCGCCAGGTACTTAGAGTGCTGTGTCTTAAAACAAATGTAAACCACTTTTAACATAGGCACTAAATATCCTCCAGGCGAGGCCCTAGCTTGTAGTGGCCTAATCTTAGAAAGTTTAAAACTAACTCACGTCGCCTCACGCCATAAAGGAGGAAGCAGAGCGTTCTTAAACCACAGGCCAGTACCACTGACACCTCACTTCGGTAAGATCTTTTGAGAGTCATAAGGTACAAGATATCTGAGAACCATAAACTTGGGCAACGTGGTTGCAAGGCAACACGATGATCCATTTTTTCCCTACCCTTCATCTCTACCGTGAAATTATAGAAGCAGTTGCAGTATGAATAAAATGTTGATGTAATGTACGCAGACTTTGGAAAGATTCCAGGCAAATGTGACCATGGTCTCATAGCTCACAAACTGAATGAAATGGGAACAAGTGGGAAAACGAATATAGATTTCAAATCACTCTCTGCCAGTGCTACCAGAATTAGTATCGAAATTTCATATGCAAATGGAACTGAGGAACTACAAACAGACATAAATGAAGGCATGCGGTGGACCAGTGATAACAAAACCCCTTGGACCAGTGAAAAATCTGGTGGACGTTTGTTAACAACTTCCCGCGAACCAGTGATAACAACCCGGGGACCAATGATAATATCCGATGGTCCGTTGATGATAACATGTAGACCAGTGATAACATCCTTCCACATATAGACATAGTAAGTCGTGAAGCTGGAGCTCAGAGTTTATCTTTATTATTGTCATTAAGAGAAAGTGAAGGGATGTATGTCTTTGGTGATGGGATGCATGACATATTCACAGTCGTTTTACTATCTGACTTTCCTACAAAAATTTGCTTAAAGCACATTAGTCCTGCAAGGTGTTTTTTCTACTCGTTCCCCGTCCGGCGTGTTGTCGGAGGGAATGAGTAGTGAAGAGAGAACCTTTGTATTGCTATCCTTTTCTTCTACTGCTTTTAAGGGGACTGCATCTTTTTCAGTAGTGTTAAGGTTTGGACCTTGGGTTTGTGTGGTGTACCTATGAAAATCTAAGAAACCTGCACTGTCACATCTTAGAAGAACATCGTAATAGACCTAGGGTTAATGACGGCTAACGACACAACACAAGAACAAACAGGTACCTCCTCCAAAAAAAAGATGGTTGGGATGGGTTCTTCGGACCTTCAAGACAAGAGGAGCAAAACCAGCGGTGGCGCTCTTGAAGTAGTATGTACTCCCGACTGGGACGCGGTTGTCTGCTGACATCACTCCTCAGGACGGGCGAAACAGCCGAATTAGAAAGCGAGCAATGGTAATTCACAGTTCGTACTGCCTGTTCGAGCAGTTCCTCTGATACAGGTATTTTAGCCAATGTTTCTTTTGAAAATTTACAGGAAACGACTGAAAAGCAGTGAGGCCTTAGCTGTCGGGCGCAGCCGGGAGAGAAATCTCGTGATTTACTTGGAGAAGTGGTCATCATTCTGGTCCTCTTTTTATGTAGTGACCGACATGACACGAGTAAAACGTGTCTCATTCAAGGCCATCCCGGGATAAAGAAAAAAAAAGAAAAGAAAAGGAAAAATTGATGAGGGTTCTGTAAGAAAAAAAAATATTTGTAGACCTACCTGGTCCTAACTCGTCAAGGAAGAAAGGTTATATTGAGAGGGAGAGACGGAAGAAGGAGGAGAATTCCACTGCTTAGCTATTTGAGAGGGGAAGGAGGTATCATAACAGCCAATCCTCGAGTTGTCAATTGCCACAGCAGAAAAATTGAAAAGAGCAGTGAACTGCCCCGAGATGACAGTATTTATAAGCGGGCGGCGCCCAGAAGTGTTTATACACAATAGGCACTTCAGGGGCACGTATAGCGTCACAGACCAGCTTGGTTGTGGTGGTACCGCGGTATCCAACAGCCTGATTGAACAGAGGACCAACACTGTATCTAGGTCCCCAGACCGAGCTGTGGGGCTTGAAGACCTTTGAAACCATCGTAAGGTAAGGTAAGGTCTCATATTGCTGTTGCGGTAGAAGACCTCAGGAACGATCGTAAGGTTCAGCTAAGGAACAGTAACGGGACATCAACAGTATTAACAGCAACAGTTAACAGGAACTAAAATGAGCAGCAGCAGCAGTAGTACCAGGAACAGCCGTGGCTAACCTGAGCAGCAGTAGCAACAACAGCAGTGTTGGCTGCCTGTGGTATGTGAGGCAGTTCGCACAATGTGAACACCTGGGGCAGTAATGTTGAGATCAGTGTAGCAGTTGGCAGACCAGGCCCCAGCCACCACCACACTCTCGCAGATGGAAACTTGTATAAGTTGTCGCAAGGAATGCGTCAGGGAGGAGCACCACATGCCCTGCCAACCGCACCCCCGCCTTCCCTCCCCATCCTGCCAACAGTCTGGCGATGGTCTCTCATGCTTACCTGCCGTACTTAGTGCCGTCTCTCATATTCAGATGCAGCTTGCTCCCTGGTCGTGTAATACATCGTGTCCCCGTGTATTATCTTTTCCCTTTGTAAGGTTAACATGCTCCTTATTTAATTTTTCTTACCCACTCTTACATTTTCCACCGGGCCCCCCTGTTTACAGCAGTGTCCCCTCTTTACTGTATTTCCTACTCACTGGGAAATGTCCTCTGCCATTTGAAGTGAGCTTCTTGCTTTGTGTTCACATTTATTGCTATTTATTTCACCTTTAGTGCTTTTTTCCCAACTTTTTTTTTGCGCGGACCTTCCGTATACCTTGCGATGGTTTGGGAGGCCTTCTAGCCCCACTGCTGGATCTAGGACAAAGCTGTTGTGTTGCTCCTACGCTCGGTCAGGAGGCCGAGGGCTCCTACGCTCGGTCAGGAGGCCGAGGTCCTTAAGGCCTACGTAATCGCCTTACTGGTCTGGCACACTTTGGAGATATTTTAATTTTTTTTTTCTTTCATTTCCCTACAAGACAGTCGGTAGCATCCCTAATGTGTGTAGGGCAATGTATAAAACAACCTCGTCTCTCCCTACCTCCTAGACATTACCCTTTAGCCATGTTATCACTAAGGTCAACCACCACGCTCCTGCCACACGTGCCCCCAACGACCACCATAATCACACAACTCACTTCCTTCAGCGAATGATTGTGGCCAAGTCCTGCAGTTACCCGCTACTTTTTTGTTCATTTTTTTAGTAGAACGACGATCCTAGTTTCCAGCTGTTGAGTGTATCACTCGGTTGGTGTGTAATTGGTGTTATTGCTTGTCTGTACTGTACGTGGAGGGAGTTCTCCGCTCGTGGGGTCCCATCTCTTGAACCATCTCTATTGTCACACAATATTTTAGACTTCTGTATGCAACCACATTTAGTGTTATTCTCATTCAGCTTAGTCCATTCATCCACCGCTCTTGTGCTACAAAAGTACTTTGCATTTCTGTTCACGTTTCTCGCTTAATTTCATGTTGTACCCTCTTGTTATATCCCTATATCTTTCGAAGAGCTGTTCACTGTTTACGTCATCAATTTGGTTTAAAAGCTTAGAGGCTGTAGTAAAGTCGCCCCTTACTCTTCTCTCTCTTTTGGGTGGGCAAATGTAATGCATCTGGTCTTTCCTTGTAACCCTAGCATTTACCTGTAAATCAGCTCTTTTTTTTTTATGTGGTTAGAGGAAAGGAAGAAGAGATGGGACAGGGGAAAGGGACAGTTTGAAATGGAAAAGAAGATTGAGGTGTGTACAGGTGTATGGTGTAAGATTTTTGATGCTTGTGGTGATTATCTGAAAGCATGTTTTTGGTGCCTTATTTATAAACTCCCGGCAGGCTGGGTGTGTGTGTATGTATTAGTGTTGTAGCTTTGGTTTTTAATCCTGGCACCGTCTTTGTTACCCTCCTTTGAACCTCCTCGTTAAGCTCTTTGTACTTCTTTAGGTGCAGTGACCAAACCTGAGTAACATATTCTAGCTTTGGCCAAATGTAGGCCATGAGGACGTGTGTGTTCAACACACACTTCACAAAACCTGTACCACGCACCGGTGTGCGCTCTTTAGCTTTTATCTTATATTTCAAAACTGCACCTTTCCTTGTGTTAGGTCGAAGGTCGTGTCACCACAAACCCGGGGGTCATCACCCCCGTGACCTTACACTCCTAATCCCTGGCTGCGGGGGAGGAGTCCTCTGGTCTTGGGTGGGGATGGTGTGGAGGAAGGGGTCTCTGGGTGGGGATGGTGAGAGGAGTGGTCCGTGTGGCCTATGTGGGAAGAGGGGACTGTGGGTTTGGGTTAAGGGAGGGGTCTTTTGGGACTGGGGCAAGAGTCCGTATGGCATGGGGAAGGGTTGGGGGGGATTGCCTTAAGCCTGTGTGGAGAGACAAGGTGTCCGATGGGCCTTTGTGGAGGGGGTGGCGGAGGGGTACGTTATGTCTTTGTAACCTAGGTGGAAGGGTCCCATGGGGCTTGGTGGGGAGCAGTCTGTTGGATCTGAGTGGGCGATGGGTATGCGGAGTCATGGTAAGGGAGGGGTCTGTGGGGTCTTGGTGAGGGAGGAAATCGCGGGGAGGGAGGTGGTCCTTGGGGCCTGGATTGGGAGGGAGGTGGTCTGTGGGACCATGGTTAGGGGGAAGGGGGGGGCCAGTGTGGGTAGTGTAGTCAGGAGGGATGAAGACAGAGGAGGAGTGTAATGATGGTGATTACCAGGGGAAAGGTTGTTATCCACCTGGAATTAGAAGAGAGTGCAGCAAGGAGAGGGTGGCTCCAAGAAAGATGCAAATGAGGACGAGGGGAAGATGATGGAAGAAGTGGAGTGGTGGCAGGAGGGTTGGTGGTGGCAGGAGGATCAGTGACGGTCGGTGGTGTCAAGAGGGTCGGTTTTGGTTGGAGGGCGGTGATGGCAGAGTGTCTTTGCTGGTAACAGGGTAGATGGTGGCAGGAAGATTGGTGGTGCCAAAAGGTTGGTGGTGTTAGGAAGATCATTGGTGGCCGAAGGGTCGTTGATGGCAGGAGGTATGGTGGCAGCTGGAGAGTGGGAGGTGGCAGAATGGTTAGATAATGATAATGATAATTATATTAATGATAATAGTAATTACGTTAATTATGATGATTAATGGTTCATTGAATTACGTGCAACTAAATGCTGAAAATATCGAACAGAAAATACCCACAATATAGACAGTATGTCTCTGAAGGGGGGGACGGAGGTGGGTAGTGGGATTAGACAGACAGTCTGTACATAAACACTGCGTGAGAAGTCTTCATCTTATTGATGATAATCATAGGGGGTGAGGGAGGGGCTGTTCTTGTGGCGGTTTGTACCAGCTGGAATGGGCTGTGTGTGGTGGTGAACAGCAACTTGGGACGAGGATGTCTCCGGTGGCAGAGGGTGAAGGTAGTGACGTTGTTCCATTTAGCCTCATCCCGAACTGTCGGATGAGTCCAGGTGTTGGTTGTAGAGTCTGAAGACCGTTGTGTTGAGCGCCTATTGATAGGTGGTGTAAGAGGGACCAAGGCTAAACTTGCACGCCCTTCTCCGAAAATTTTGTAGTTGCCTCAGTTGTGTGGTGGAGAGGGAGGGGTGGCCAGGCGGTGAGTGTTTTGAGCCGACGAAGAATGTAGATTTGATAGCGTTAACGTGTTCCTTCCAGCTTTGCTTTTCGTTGAAAAGGACGCAGAGAAGCTCAGGGTGAACAACCTGGAGGGGGCTGGGGTCTAGTGAGACGGTAGAGGGTAGGTAGCGGTTGTAATCAGGGCTGATATGTGAGATTAAGGTCAGAGTTTGGTTAATGGTGACGTAGTTGGCCGTGATCCAGTTCTGTAGCTTATTAAGGGTGATTTGGAGGAGGCTGTAGTGAGGAGGACTGTTGGCACCGTTGATGCCACTGGTAGGGGCGTCATCCAGCGAGCTGGTGCATTCATCGGGGAATTATTTATAGGGATTAGGAAACATAAGGGATTCATCTTGGTGTTCTGGGAGACAGTACGAGGACCTGGAAGGGGGAGATGGACTCGTGGAAGCTTACTGCCAAACGACGTTTACTGAGGAAGTCTGCAAGCCATGGAATGAGACTCGCACTCTGTCATGGTTGATGTGTTTTGTGTTAAAAGTTATGGCTGACTTGTTCTCAGCGTTTGATGAAGTCAACGACGGTAAAAGCCAAAGAGGTGTCCGTCTTTTCTGAGGTAAATACATGCCAGGAAGCTAACGAGGCACTGGAGGTCTTCATACTACCAAAGAACCTAAGGTTTATGGAACTTGCACTTACGTTGTCTACGTAGCTCTAGTGAAACACACATCTTTCACAGGTTAAACTAGGGATCTAGATGATTGCAATCGACTTTATCTCATCTTGAGGGACTGTAGGCTTGTTAGCTAAAGTATTATGGAAACAGAACAAAAACAAATTAATCAGCGGGGCACTTTGATCGCTGGAAAGAAGGGATGACAGTAGGACGAAGAGGTTACGTTAGCTCAGGGAAGAACTCCTCTTGCAGGTTTAAGGTGAGTCTGTAGGTGTAGTATAGCGCTTCAACTTGAGGCTATGTATAACCGTGTGGTGACGTCAGATTCATGAACTGACTCGAGGTTGTTGGACCTGGAAGGCAGGCTGACTGGGAGGCGGGTGAAGGAGTCTCTTGCAGGTAGCGTCGAAGTGATTGTTAACAATGACCTGTTTTATCATTAGAAAGATGATTAACTCATTGAAAGGAGAGAGTATGT
This sequence comes from Panulirus guttatus, assembly GCA_032361385.1. Lineage (NCBI taxonomy): Eukaryota > Metazoa > Arthropoda > Malacostraca > Decapoda > Palinuridae > Panulirus > Panulirus guttatus. Next base: position 1,195 of record JAUUDW010645584.1, on the reverse strand, counting down.
TTCTTCAAACCGCTGATCATTTTCACTTTCCCTTACCACTTGCTGCTGTGACATGTTAGGGTTGGTTAATGGTGGCAGAAGGGGGTGTTGGTGGTAAAATGGATGATGACGGTAGAGGGGGTTGAAGATGTATTAGGGACCGGTGATAGTAGAATGGTTGCTGGTGGAAGACATCGATTGGGAGTGGACTTAGGAAGTGGAAGGAACTTCGGCAGTGTTAGGAAGTAGATTGAGGGCAGGAACAGTGGAGCGGTGATAGAGGAATCAATAAAGAGAAATTATTAACAGTGGTGATCTGCTCACTTGCTAGGCCACCTGGTGGGGGGGGGGGGCAAGGAATAGCCTGCAGGTATGGGGCGATATGTCTGGGTCATTAGGTATTTAACAGTGTCATCATATACTTGTCATTAGCAGGTACCTGTGTGCCGTTCAGAACCTGAACAGTCCGCTCACGCCATCAGACAGACCTCTCACCCGAGAGAGAGATGCAGAAAGGAGAGGATGTCGGCAGGGAAGAAACAGCTGAAGGAGAGAGTAAAGCACCTAACGTCCATAGTATGTGGTCATGCTACTGGAATATAAGGTCCGGCCAGGTGTGGTACAGCGTGTGGTGGACTGTGTTGATTTCAGCACACGTGAAATCTAGTCCAGACCTTTTCGCATTTCTTCCTCACTGCTATGTGCTTGGTGCATGTTCGGAGTGCTTCCGCAGGCAGCTATTTCACACACACACTCCTCTGGTCTTTTGGCACTCAGAAGTGATTCCCAGTGTACCGGAGACGGCACAGTGCTTGATTATTCCCACGTGTTACGTTTACCGTCGAACTTATACTGATTCATCTGGTATATACCTGGTGAAGTCTTCCTGGATCTTCTGCCCCCTACATCCCTGGCTCAGCCCAGGCGGGTCGTTGGTCGACCAAGCTGTTGGAAGCCGCAACCCGCAGGCCCACAGA
>JAUUDW010645562.1:0-10791 GCA_032361385.1 Panulirus guttatus | reverse complement strand
TGAAGACTGCAAAGACCAGGAGATAAGAACTAAAGTGACGTACGATGTGTCGTGGAAGGAGGATGAAGCGAAGACTTAGAAAGAAATGAGGCTGATATGGAGAGAGGTATATAGACAGAAAGGGTAGTCTGCGTAGAGAATAAGATTTCTAATACATCAGGAAGGCAAGTTGTTAAGATCGTCCTTGAATATAGAAAAACGCTGCCCCGTTGAAATTAACGTCACGTTCCATCTACTTGCTGAAATGCAATGTTCAATAATGGAGACTTTTGTATTTCCATTTTCTTTGGCTGGGCATTATAAGGTCTTGCAGAAGGAGCCAACAGCTGACCGCTCACTGTGCCCAGGCGGGTCTGCAGCATCACTTGCTACCAGGCGTCCATTAGCAGCATGGGCGTGGGCGTGTTTGTGGGTCAAGCATCCCTTAAGTCTCGTCGAAGATGAGAATAGATTAGTAACTCCGCATTATATTCTAAGGTTTAGAATTATGTCCTGAGTGGTGGGTATGTATGACCACCACTATCGCCATGAGTGATGATCATGTGGGACTACTACACTGCCAGTGACACCGTTTGATTACGGGGAGGGATTGAATCCTATTTCAAACGTATACATACTTGATATGATATAGGAAACTGGTATAAACATACTGGTATGTTAAAATGACAGTTGAAGGGGTTGAGCGAATCGAGATGTTTGAACGATCATGGAAGACATTTTGTAACTCTTTATCAGGCTGTAGGTTCGAGAGGCAAGAACAAACAGACTGATGGGTCTACCATGTTGTGGCCAGCCCCGGGCCACGCTGACACAGTGGGAGCTGACAGGTGTCGTAAAGTTGAGGGACTGGAGGACCTTCCCGCAGCGAAAGGACACTGCATTAGCCTCAGTGTCTGATGTAGTGTTCGGTGGACTATGGCTAAGTGCATAGTGGGTGGACCATGGTTCAGGGTCTGCCTGTCTGCTGAGTTTCTCACAGGTGGACCATTTGGAGTACACTGAGGCAGGGAAAATATTTAGAGCATGGAAGTCTGTAAAGAAGTCTAACGTGAAAGAGATAAATGTATTCATCGCTGCTCTCTAGGACAAGAAGACGATGAAGTTGTGACGGAATCACTCCTTTATCCAGATCATCATGTTGCCACTGCTCGTGATGTGCACCAAGGAGGGAAAAACTGAAAACTTTAATGTAATATTCATTAAACACGTCGATCATTTCTGTTGATTTAACCTAATCTAGTATTACATAGCCGGTACCGAACTGAGCAAGTTAAACATGAGTGGAATTGTGCTTGCAGTCGTGTGGATATTTTTCGGAACTGTGGTTGGGAACCGTCTTATCTGTTGGGAATAACACCCGAAGTTCTTTGTAGAATCTTCTCCATTATGTGAGCTCTATGCTCATCACAGATATTTTCGTGTTTTTCACCAGTTTCCGAGAGATTGTCTAGCCGCGTGTTGCTCGGAATGTCGACACAAGGATAATGAATGCCCTGGCAAAAAGAGACGTTAGCACATTAGATGATTTAAGATGGAACAGCTAACTACGACAGAAAAAATACGCAACACCAGAATAGATAAGCTGATAATGCAAAAGCCAGGAAACGGAAAATAATACGGACTGGTAAAGTGCGGATCAAAAAGATCAAGATGCTGAAGAATTTTTTTTTTTGTGAGAACATATTTTCGATGGAGAAAAGAACTGAAGATCATTGTTAATCAGTTGAGTATCAGAGGCGCTGGAAGAAGGGTCTTTTGTTCCTTGACAACTGCAACATTGTTGGAGGCTTGGTGCAATGGCCCCCGACCGGGACTCACCAGGGAGTCTCTAGTGGACTCCCTGGGCTCCCGGGCTGACCAGTCCTCTAGCCAAGTTTTGCTGCTGATGAAAATTTTAACAGTCCTGCTTCAGCTGGAAAGAAGGGACAAGAAAACTGAATACTAATGTTGCTGCTGCAGCTACTACTACAACAACTACTTAAAGTAGTAGTAATAGTGATAATGATAATTATAATGATAATAATATTAATTTTATTGATAATGTTAGTGATAATAATGATAATGATGATAATTGTATTGGTAGTGATAGTCATAATAAAACAGAAGGAAAAAGCAGGGCAGCTAACGCCTTAAAAGAAAGCGTTTTTATAGCGTTGTCTGTTCTAGGGCTCACCAGTGCTAGAGGGTATGGCGTCTGGTAGTGTCTCCTCTCCATCAGTCAGTTTATCAGTTTCCTTCATGACTCCGTAATGGATGATGATCTGAAAGTTCTGAGTTTGCACAGGGTTCAGTCTCTGCATTCTCTGACCATGTCATTTAGCTGAGGTTAGAAAATTACAGATTAAGGTCACGGGATCATTGAACCTTGTGAGCATTCCTGACCAGTAATGTTTCCCACGCTCATCACAGGAATGTCAGCTGGACACGTCTAGGGCCTTCTTAGTGTATGTATCCGAACACACGTGTATCATCCTCTGCTAATTCGGCCGTATCACAAACCATTGTCATTGCTGTCATCTATCAATATGGCACACCCTTAGATGTTGTGACCTTACGTCACGGCACGCTCGTTCAGTCTGATGAGTTTACAACACGGTAAGCCCCACCAGCGGTGCGAGTCTGTGATAGTTATTTATTTCGAACGTTCATCAGTGCCTCTAATTACGGGTCGCGTATTTCAGGGGTGTGATTCATGGATTGTAAGTAGGTGTTGTTGTATTGGTGGTAAGTGATAATGTGGAAGTTTAGTTCCGTCATAGGCGGTAGATAGGCACCTCAGTGCTGGCGCCAGTTGATGTCTTAACGTTAAAGGCACAGTGTGAAATCAAGCAAGGAACTTGTTAAGAAAGATATGAAAAAGTACTCTTATAGTTCTAGAATGGAGAATGAACGGAACGACGAATGAAGACAAGGTTAATGCAGACAGCCAAGCAGCACTAATGTTACAGCACTTTCAGTCATTACGTGAGGACATACCGTATTGTCTTGGAACGCCAGGCATCGTGAGGGGAGACACCAAGAACCCTTGCAGATAATATCTCCTTCCATAATGGCTAAAGTATAATGTCAGTAAGTGAAGTAATTCTTTGATCAGGAGTAGATGATGTGCAAAGAGTTAGTAGAACAGTTATGTACCAAGGGAGTAATATACAAGAAGCTGATGTATTAGCATCGTAAAGAATCGCTCTCAAGAGGTTCAGCGGGAGGAGACACGTCGTAAAAAGCGACTAAATACTATGATGAAGGGAGCGGAGAGGTTGAGGTTGTGTGGGCGGCTGCTGGGCTGGCCGGGCCGAGGAGAACCATTTGTTGCCCCGACAAGCTTGTTTGTTCTGTCGCCGTGCCGCTGTCATGACCGGGAGGTGATATAGTGGTGGGGGCGCTTTTGGTGGCGGGCTGTTGAGGGGAGGAGGTGATGTAGTGATGGAGGCGCTGATGGTGCCGGACTTTTGAGGGCGGGAGGTATCATAGCCTCACTCTTCTCTCTCCCATCTTTCAGGAAGCTTTCCCACTTGTCCAACTGTCTTCTCATCTCCTCATCTCTCCTTCCGTACCATTTTCCCTTCCCTTCGCCCTTTCCCAGTCAACTTCCGTTATCTTTTATGTTTTTTCCTCCGAGAGTACTAGTCTTTACTAGCTTTCTCCTCTCTCTCCTTGCTTCCCATCTTTTCCCCTTCCATCATCGTCACTTCCCCATCCCGTCCCCCTTCCATCACCCTCACCTCCCATCCTTCCCATCATCGTTACCGTTCTTCTCAAGAAAGATACCTCGTAAATAATTTGAGTTTGTAGACTCTCATGTTTTGGTAATTGAGACTGTGTCAACCGAAACAGCAGATGTTGAAGGGAAAAAGGTCATACGATGCATGCAAATGCAGCAAGAAGCAAACTGCCTCGTGTGTCTTTAAGTGTTGCATCCTTGCAAGACTCTCTCATTCCTGAGGACAGCTGTTAAGAAATTTACTTATCTCTGAATGCATTTATGTCATGGTTGGAATGCGGTCGTCTCGTGCTGAGTGATATGGATGAAGTGTACAGTGCTTCACCCCAATTCTTGCACTCGTTCCCTCAAAAAGATGCATCGCCTTTCAGACAGTGTGCCAGCAGGCTCTAGTGCTTTATGGGTTTGTGCTGGCAGCATTCAACGATGCTAACCCGTTTCTGAGAGCTTTCATCTCAAGCGACTAAAATGTTGGGTGAGGGGTTTCTGCATTTATGGAGACATCGTGGCTGACTTATAGCACATATGCCGAATGCTTAGACTTGGCATTTGTGATAGTGCGTTTTCAATGCTCTTCAAAGACGCTCTGCACACGCGAGAAACTGCTGTAGTATGAGCCCATATGAAGAATGGTTTTTCCTGTCAGGTCTTCTCTCTCCTGTAGGTTTTCCTGTTGCCAGAGTTGCCATTCCTCAGTGATATGATATGATTTTTGCGTACCATATGCTTCAAGTTCAGCATTCGTTGATATCATGTCATGAGAGTTACTTTCGTGTTGATTTAAGCAATGTTGTGTACTGAGCGTTATCTCCGTCTCAAAACTGATTGCTAGTTAACATTTTCATGACTCCGGAGACATGGATGTAAGCTTCTGCAGCAGGCAGGAGTATAAGTTTAGACGCCAGACAGATATGCAGATTTTCAGATTGGACAAATGTGTAATTTTACAGCCTTGCAAATGATTGATGTGTAAAATACTCATATCAGGTGTAAAAAATTATTCGTCAGATATGTGAGACCATCTTTTAGACATATGTACAAGGTTTTGTATGTAAGATGTGAAGAATTATGTTTTTAGATATATGTAAGACCATGCAACACTAGCTACACCATGTAATTCTTGGCAAGCTGCTGCGTCACATGATTATTGTATGGCCATCGGCGACTCAAGGGTGGGCTGTTTTGATAACTGTTTCTTTCCCTGCACCTCAAAGCTTTGGAACTCTCAACCTTCTCATGTCTTTCCCAATAACTATGACCTAGCGCATTTTAAAAGACAATTTTTCACTTCCTTAAAATTCGTAAATACTTTCCCTTGTCTCATCTTTTTCTCTTTCATATCCTCTCTATATTTCAATTAAGGCCCGGCCTTGACGTGTACATTTGTCCGTGCTGCAGCCGCCAACATTAAAAGAAAAAAGATGCGTGTGATGCCGTGTGTGAAAATGACATACTTGTATGGTTATGAGTCAGATAGATGTTTTGTCTTGTAAGAAATAAATGTATAAAGTCATGCCAAACCATGACTATGGATGTAAAATGGCTGTGCGTGTAATATTCATGTACAGAGAGGTGTTGAAGATTAAACAATACACAGGTGTTCAAGTTCATGCACGAAACACGTGCATAAGATATTGTACTACACAGGTGTGCAGGGTCATCCACCATTCTGGTGTTCAAGGTCATATAGCACACAGGTGTTCAAGGACATTATGCCACACATATGCAATATCGTGTATCAGACAGGTGTGCAGGCTCATGTATTTGACGGATTTTGAGGTAATTATCTTGAAAGTTACGAAAGATCATCAGCCGAGCTGGCATGTAAACGTAGGGACGCGAGTTTGGTATTTTCGTAGAAGAATAACATCACTTGAACCGCTGTGTCGGGTTTTGTATTGGCCCGGTGTGTTACGACATTTACCACGCGTTACAACGCAGGTTCCTGTATGTATGAGGAAACTAACGTTATAACTATTCATACATAGTTAGAAAAATGGAAAAAAAATTACAGTGGGACATATAAACATTTGCACACAGTATGGCAGACATAGATTGTTATGAAAAAATGGAGAGTAAATATCTAAGAATTCACAACTGTCCGTCCGACATAGAGCGTCACACGGGGTCGAGCACAGACGCCAGTTGTTGCGTTCTCGTATGAATAGTTCGAACATCTGCTGAGTTGCCCATCAGGACTTAAGAGATTTTAATTTTTTTGACGTAGCTCGTTTACATGTTGAGCGGTGACGCCCTGCCCGACCTGAACGCCGGCGCTCTACTTGAATGGCGTGATGAAGGACAGAGTCTACGTCTTGACGCTGGTGGTGGATGTCAGTGGTGGGTCTTCTCTTGACCTTATGCCCGGCCATCTGCCTTCAGTACTGTATCTACAGTACTTAATGATTCCTTAATTATTTTACTTTGTATGGTCATTTTGAACCTTAAATCGTCGAAGCATTAGTTTTACATTTGTGGGAAAAGATTTTTAAGGTTTAGGTACATTAATGTAGACTACATCCTCGTCTTCCTCATCGTCGTTGAATTTATATATAACCTTTACCACAGAGGACATTCGCGTGAAGATTCCTGGGGTAGCTCTTTCAAAACAGTGGTGTAAAAAGTTCAGTCTGATAATATCTTTTATCACTAGCTGGAAAGAATTAAGCCCACCACCAGGGATCATGAGGCAGCTTGGTACGTTGGCAGTAACCATCAGCTTCGTGCTGTTGCCGGCGTTGTTGCCGATGTTGTAACTGATAAAACGAAGACTCCAACCTTTTGGTCCCAGTCTTATGGACATCCTTGTTTGCTTCTTGTGCCATAGCACGCGTCTCAAGGACATACAGACGCATTTCGTTTCCACAGCTTGGCGAATGGTAGGAATAAACAGAACACGGAGTGGCGGAGTTCCGCTTGTATACAGTGTTTCTGGGTTAGGTATTTTTTTGTACTGGCAGATACTTTCATCTCTGATGAAAAACAGACAAGAGCAGTTTTCTTTTTTTCCCCACTGGAATGTACATCGTATAATAGATGTGCGCATTTTGTACATTGAAAGCAATTCATTTCCTTCATGGATTGTAAATATTTCTTTGGATGTTATGGCGAGTTTCGACCACAAGCATTGCATTATGATTCAGCAATTATATATTCCAGGCTTATTGTAAAAGGGCGACTGGGGGTTGGGGTGGGGGGGAAGCGGAAGTGCTAGAAACCTTCTCCTTCATATACTTTAAAATCTAAAAGTTGGCGAAGGAAGGAGCCAGGGATAGAGTGTACATTTTCCTTAAATGTCAGGCTTGTGTGTATGTCTGTGTGTAGATATATATAGCTGTGATGAGAAGAGAGAGATATGTAGTATGAGTGAGGAAAGAAACTTGGATGTTCTAGCTTTAAGTGAAACAAAGCTAAAGGGAAAGGAGGAAGAATAGTGAAGTCAGGGGCTAGAGGGTGAGAGCTAAGGAAGGGACAGCACTGCTGTTAAAGAATGAGTTGTGGAAATGTGTGAAAGGGCATTAGGAAGTGAGCCTCAGACTAAGATGGGTAAAAATGAAAGTGGATAACGAGATGTAGGTGATCATTAGTGCTTATGCACCTGGAGACGAGAGGACTAATGAAGAGAGGTGAGTGTTTTGTGAGGAGCTGACTGAGTTTATCAGCAGTTTTGTTGTAAGGTATCCAGTATGAGTGATGGGTGATTTGAATGCAAGTGTAGGAAATGTGGCATTAAAGAGTATGATTAGGAACATAGGGTACCCAGTAATGTGTACAAGAATGGTGAACAGCTTGTATAGTTGTCTACTAAAATGGACTTGTTACTGGGAATACGTGGTTTTAAAAAAGGGACACAAATAAGTACACTTGGGCGAGTAAGGATGACTGAAAGCGGGAGTTATTTGATTATATACTGATTGACAAGTGCAAAGGAGAGACTTTCGAATGTGAGTGTGCTGAAAGTGGCAGCTGGTGAGACGTCTGATCATACTGGTGGACACAAGGTGCATTGTACATGAGAGCGACAAGAGAAGCTTTGAGCGAATAAGGCCATTTCTTCGTATATTCCTAGTGCTACCTCCTTCACGAGGGAGACGGCGATCAGGTATTAAAATGATTAACATACCTTAATAAGATTTTATGTATGTGAAAGGGGTATAGATGAAATGGTGGCTCTACTGATAGAAAAATACGACAGTTGAAATTATATCACTGCTGACGCACGAGTGGTGAAAAGTAAAGCATTTGAGGGGTGGAGTAAGCGAGTCTGTGTTGTACATCATGACGTGCCTGGGATCCCCAGCGTCTGTAACTATGACAGCCGACCCTCAGACAGACCAGACCACCAGAATCGTGACAGGATGAGCTGTTTCGCATTTGCATTTTGTGGAGAATTTCTGGGGTCCTTGTGAAACGAGTTTAAGATTTTTTGTGAGGATCCTCGCGGCAAACTAATTATTTGGTTATTCTTGGGCTCTTGTTTTCATGCTATCCAAATTAACTACTATAAACTTATACATGTTTCTGTTTTAATCTTCCTTATCCCTGTTATGTTTCCATTTCTCTGTTTCCTGCTACTTTATCACATTTCGGTGCTCCTGTGTTCGTTCGTATCATTATTGCTGTCGTGAATGAGGTGTGGGTCTGCTCGGGCAGGGCAGAACGTATGGCAGCCGGTCTCTAGGAGGAACTACAGAGCCGGCCATAATCACCGGGAGTCCTGCAGTGCTCTCACGTTACCATGTGGTGCCACGCGCCTCTTGTCTCGGTGCAGTAGACTTGTCTTTATCACGTGATGTTACTCCCCGCCTTGTTCCAACTGGGATGCTTATGGTCGTGTGTGTCCCTCTGTCTGCCTCTGAGTTGACAATGCTGGTCTTTACTTCGACCGCCAACCTGCTGAGGGAAGATGATTAGTATCTAGTTTTTTTTCTTTAGTAACCTCAGCTGAGTTTATATATTTTCTTGCCTAAACCAAACATAGGGATAGGTATTCGTTATTTCGAGCAGTAACGAGTCTGACAAACGGTACCAATATTCAATCGTATTGGTGATAATGATTATAATATTTATACTAGAAGTAAAACAAGTATAACCACCACCACCGCCACCACCATTTTGCCACTAGTATTTTGAATTAAAGGCTGAAAATTCTAGTGAATAAACATGCAACATTAGCAGAGGTGCTAAGAGAAGAAAGTGTGCCGTGTTACATAAACACTAAAGATAGAGCTTGCAGTATAGTCTACTAATTATTGATGATGTTCATAGTGGTTGGAATGGGAATGTTCTTTTAGAGGTCTGTTCGAGATAGTTTGAGGTCGAATTTGCTTTGATGTCGAACTGCAACTTGGGTACGAGAGGGTTCACACGGCAGGTGACAGTGGCGAGGGTGGTGCTGTATTTTCCTCCAGAAATGCCAGATAACGTTCAGGTGACGGATGAAGAGTGTCGAAAGGAGCAGTGTACTAAGCGCATCTTGTTGAGTGGTGTGAGAGGGACCAAGATGATATTTCATGCCATTTTCTGCACCATGCTTCGCAGGTCTTGTGTGGGGAATGAGGAGGAAGACTAAACGGGGAAGTCATAAATCACTTTGGGAAGCATGAAAGTTGTGTAGATGTCCTTGACTTGATGTGCAGGGAGTCAAAGGGTCTTAAATCAACGAAATGTTTCATTTTGTGCTCTGAATTACTATTTTTTGTCTTTATGTACATTGTGTGATGATTAATATAACTTCCTTTTATGAATAACTTGAGTCATATTGACTTGTTCACTAACGGTAGAGAAGCATAACCTCGGGGAAAAGGCACATAGTAATCATAGCGAATGTTGTAGCATCCTGGGGCACTGATGGCAGAGTGATTACAGCACTCCTCGGTCGGACGGCTCGAACCTTGCTGGGATTCCCAAGCTGACCAACTCTGATGCACGCCTTCTGTTTATATTTACTCCAGCGGACATAGTATTTGCAGTGACACGAGTTGTTCTTATGTTAGACCGATGATTTTCTTTTTTTTTCACATTCGTAAAAGTTCTCTTTAAGCATTGATATGGCTGTGCAGAGCATCCCTTAAACCCTTGGCCACGACGGTAGAACCCTTGGGTGCGATGTCCTGGTCGTACTGTCGTGTTGAAGGTGTCACTTAACTATTAGAATGGCTAATCATATGAGTGGTGGCCCTACAGATGATAATCTGATATAATCAGATGAACAATAATATCTTAAAGGAAGCGACTTCAGATTACTTCTAATGTTCATATAAATTAAACTAGATTAGGCTGATAATTGTTGCTTGCAGTTAATGAGGTGATGATTGTTCCTCTGCTTATTAAGGTAATTACTTAGTGTCGTTATTTGTAGAGTATAACTATCATTGATATCATGTGGTATAATTAGATTGCTTATCACTTACCGGGATCATCTGTAAATGCCACTAAATCAGTTATAGGTGGATTTCAGGCTCGTTCTTCGCCATGCATAGCTTTCCCCCTCTACTTTTCAAGTGAGGTGGTCACTGCGTCTCACTGTTTAGTGGTTGTGACGTAAAGGCGCCCCTCGCCGGCGGCCAGCTAGGCAGGGACGGGGCGCGAGTGTGGTTACAGTTGATGGTTTATTAAGTTTGTTGGAAGATAACGTCGGCAGTGTTAACATGTTGAGACATGAGGGTCAAACCGGTTTCTTTCTTTACACCCGCGGGAAAAATCGTTTAAAGCCACTCGGACATCGAGTATGATATAATACGATTTCAGTTTTTATGAAAAAACTCTTGATTTGATGTGTGCCTAGAACCACGGCAAATTTATTGTACACCCCATACTTATCATGTGAGCGGTAGCGCAAAAGGATTACAGGGGTCACAAGGGGTCTTAGCCCGGTAACACAAACCCGGGTGAAATCCACCCATGTTTTTTTTTGTACCCACGTAGGTACAGTGCTTTGTATTGAACCGAGGGGCGCGTTACTCCATATAGCTCCCTGGCTTGTAGTTTTATTAGCGAGAGAGGGTGTATTTCAGAGCTCGCTCCCTGGGATTTTTCCACAGGGTGGATTTCGGGTGAAATCCACCCGA
>JAUUDW010645551.1:0-10791 GCA_032361385.1 Panulirus guttatus | reverse complement strand
CATGACGAAAGCCGATAAAAACCGAGCAGAAGGATGTGCAGGAGAAGCGGGGTAAAAAAATATTCGAGACCAGGTAACAAATTCTTCCCCTGTGGAAACTCACGAGGCGTGTGAGAGGGAAGGGGAGAGGGAGGGAGAGTGAGTGAGTGAGAGAGAGAGAGAGAGAGAGAAGGTTAAAGGGAGAGCGGGTGCACAAGACAGCTATGAGCCCTAAACATTGTACCTAGATCCCCACACATATGCCTTGGAGGAGGTAGCCTGGAAGGTCCATCGCCTATCAGATCCGTCTCTTATGAGGCTAGCGCTACGCGCTAGCCCCGCCCCGCCTCATCATCCACCAACAACGGCACCAGCTCCACCAACAACAGCGGAAAAAGCGCCACCAACAACGCTAAGCATTACCAAAAGCATTGCCAAAGCACATTTTCCATCACCACCAAAAAGTAACAACATCACCAACAACCACCACCAGGAACAACAACAACATCCCCACCACCACCAGTAACATCCCCACCACCTCCACCACCAGTAAGAAGAACATCACCACCAATAACAACATCGTGAACCACCAAGCTAGGCTAAGTTAAGCTAAGTAACAAGAGGTAACGAGAAGTATCCTGCCTCCCGCCGCCATATGTTGTTTGTCCTGCCGGCAACTGCCCCCTCCCCCCTCTATCCACCCCCATAAGGTGACCCCTGACCCCATTCCCCATCCAATCCTCCCCCTCATGCACATCCTGCTGGCCCCACCACAACGTTTACTCGATCACCTGTGCTGTAGCAAATGATAACACACGGGATTAAGTGAACTGGAACGATGCAGTAGACAGGGGGCGACGCGCTGTCAATGGACTGAACCAGGGTTTGTGAAGCAGCCTGGGGAAACCACAGAAAGGTCTGTGGGACTTGATTGTGGATAGAGAGCTGTGGTCTCGGTGCGTAACACACGACAGCTAGAGAATGGATGTGTGCGAATGAAGCCTTTCTTCGTCTGCTCCTGGCGCCACCTCATCAGCGCGGGAAACAGCGGGCAAGCATGAAAGAAGACAGGATAACGAACCAGAGAAATTGGCTCCAGTCTGGACCACTCACCATTATTTTCCTTCTCTCTTCACCTCCCACCCTTTGCATTCACAGGTAATCAGACTGGTCTCATCTTTGACTCACCGAAATGACTGGGATGCCATGTAGTTCACTTTTTATCTATCATTCTTTCGATGCATATTAATGAACCTGAACAAATGGCGGCATCATTTTCCGTCCCACTTGCATGAATTTGAAATTATAGATACAAAAAGAGATGGGTGGGGAAATTGCGGAGGAATTTCTCAGAGGATATATTCGTAAATGAGGACTTCAAATATAGCTTGATTATGTATATCTATCTATCTATCTATCTATACACACACACACACACACAAACACACACACACATATATATATATATACTTCTGCTCTAGCGTCAAGAACAAACGAACAATGGCCTTATTTACACACATTTCCAGTTCTCGCTGTCATCTATAACGTACGCTCCTTAATGCAGCCAGCCGGGACCTTATCCCTCCCCTTACGCTTTATGACTCAATTCAACCCCTCATGGTTCCCATCCGCTGCCATGTCCATTTCCATGAATCTAAAGCACTCCATTACCTCGGAGGTCCTTCCTTCCCTCCCCATCTGCAACTTGTGCTCGTGCCATTCTCTCCCGCCCCCCTGCTTCGCCTCATTACCTTACTTTTGTTTCATATACTCGCAACTTCCTCCTTACAGAGACACACACACACACTCTCTCTCCCCCAAACTCTGACACCAGCTTTTGTCTAAATCTGTTCCCCTGGACGGGGCGGCGAGGGAGGTGAGTGCTAAGGGGTCTTGGAGAGAGGCGAGGCTCTGGGAGGTAGCATGGGATGTGAATCAGTCGGTTGCTGTCGGCAGATGACACGGCTCTGGTGGCTGTCGCAGGCCTGCCTGTCGCTGCCGCAGAGTCTTTCCTCCAGGGGAACAAACGATCGAGAACAACATTAGCTCCCGACATAGGAAATTCTGACCAACCGACGCCAACACGGTTTGCAGCTCAGGAAAACCTGACAAATAACAGTGTCTGGCTCACGAACATCTGACAACAAGAGTCTCACGCTTACGAACACCTGCTGACAGCAGTTCCTGGAGAAGACGCACCTTACAACAACAAGTCTGCGGCTCAAGCACGATTGCCAACAACAGGTGCCCTGCCTCGGGAACACCTGCCAACAGCAACAGTCTGCGTGGCTCAATAACACCAGACCGACTACGACATGCAATTGTGGCGGCAGGGAAACAAATCATCTCAATGGAGACAACCTCCCCTTAACGCTACAGAGCCAGACGCGTTCTGTTCCTAGACTAGACCGCGTCAGTCTGCATCGCTTGCTCATTTCACAGAAGCATGACGGTGTTCGCTTATGTGGAAGCCGAGTTCCCAGCGACGGAAGCTGCTGGTCCCATCCTTCCCCGAATGCCTCTGAGAAGAAAGCCACAATGGAAGTTCTGGGAATACAACCACTTCTTTCTCCATTTGGGAATCAGTATTATTTTCTACAAGTATCTATCTACCCACGGAAACTGAAACTCCTTGGGACATTCGGGGCTTCGGAAAAAAAACAGGGTTGGGCGCTACGATCAAACTGTAAAAAAACATTTTAAGGGAACTCGACTCGTCTTCACCAAACGACGAATTGGTTTCGCTTGCAACCGAAACAAAAAACGGAACCAGGAAAGTGCTTTAAGGCGCTCGTCTCACTAGGGCGCTGCCCACACCCAGGTAGGACACAGCGAGAATGTGTGGGGGAACCTCTTTTCCATACTGAATCCTGAGGAACAAGTCCTGTAGTGCCTGCGTCGCAGGAAGTAAGGAAGGACACATTCGCCTTTGGAAAAGGCCGCGACCAGCAACGTGTTACTCGCTGGCTTCACACTGACGTACGCTTCATTATACCAAGCAGTTTACAACCTCCTTCACGACAGGTAAACCCATAACTTACGTACGTGGGAGCTCTAGAGGGTGGGTATCCCGGTTCAGGATGGGAGGTCGTTTGGCCATGTTACTAAATTCCTAGCCTTCATGCTCTCGGGGCAGATTACAAAAGTTTTAAAAAAGTCGGTCGATGGATAGTGTCGCACATTCCTCAAGTATGCGACAGGGGGAAAAAAATTGGAAACAATACGTTTTGAATTCCGTTGGCTTATGCGATTCCAAGCGACGGAATATCTTTCGTCTTTCTCAGCTTTAAACGTTTAAGGGACTCCACTGATCAACACGGCGTCGATTCAGCTCCCGTGTCACTATGAGAGCTTTTTTCATATCGATATTTTTTTTTCTATGTTAGCTGAGACGGCACGGGCAGCTGAGGCCCTAATCCAGGCCATCCCATTAACGCTATATATATATATACCCTAGCCTGAGCCAGGTACCCATTTTATCGACCAAGCCCTAGGGGTGGATGAACAGCTGGGTTGACTGTGGACCGACTGCCGCGACCAGGTATCGGCAGCACCGGGTCATACATACCACAATCTGTGGATACCATTCCTATACATTACATGAGGTTGTACTCATACCGATTTCAGAGAGCGACTTCACCCTCCCGCAGCTCAGTCCCCGACCTAGGCTCCCTAGTACCTGTGGGATGCCCCAGGTGTCCCTTCACTAGGCGTACACCAGACCAGATCTGGTCCGTCGGACGGGAAACTTTTAACCCCACGTTTTGGCATGACGCCCTAAGGATATCCCGTAGTGCACCTTATACGTGCCAGTCGAAAGCTCAACACAAGTCGTTATTTTTCACTAAAGCTGTTTCCTTTCGTAATGTTTCTCCAGCATCTATGACCCTTTTATTAGAAATACTTTGCATATATCTTTACAGCCCGTCATTCCAGTGAGAGATTTAGGTATGCGTGGAAGTTCAGGACAAGAACTTCCAGTATTTAGTCCGTAAGAATAACTCAGATGTTTTACTGGGTTAAAAAGGAGACTGTATATGATCTCTAAGAGTTTAATATGGTCCCCGGCCCTGGAGCGCACAGCTGTGTTAGCACTGCAGTAGGGAAGAGAGAACAATTGATGTGAACAGGTTCATCAATGATTTTCCTTCGCTAATGTCACCAAATTTCATCACCCAGTGTTTCATATTTTCCAAAGGTTCAACGACTTCCTGTAATATGTTCAATTATCTGCAACGGGAGCGTTCAAATCAAATATCTCTTAGGAACTGTAAGAACTGATTCTAACAGACACAACGAGTATCACTTAAATTCCCAAACAAAAGCACAGAGCTTAGCTACTTGCTTTGGAAGCCAAGTCATGTGACTGTCAGGGGTGAGAGTACCGTGCTGCGCCTTCGTCAGGAGAGACACCACCACTCACTGATGGATCGCTGGCATCGTCCAGGCCATCCTGGGTACTTCGAGCCCCGCTCCCCTGTGACAGTCCACAACCCTGGCGGACCATCATGGCCCCATCAACCTCTGCTGCGGGAAGGTACTGTGGCAAAACACACTACGGCCTTTAACGGGGCCACACGACAGACACGGCTGGAGGTGCGGTGTCCAGGGCAAACTGGTCCACTATTGACCACTCACCCTTCCCCACCGCCACTACTTCCTCCTCCTCCTCTCCCGACACTCGCCCGGGGTCCTCACTCACTCAACCCCCTCACACACCACTCCTCCGCCAGTCATCCAAGAGTGGCTCCCCAGTCACACCATTCTTCAGCAGTCAATCGCCAGTCTCAGAGGCGCGGCCTTCGACGTTCCGTCACCACGTCACACACCAAGTCACCACCACCACCGCCACACTTGCCAGTCTATCGCCGTCACACTTTCGGAACGTCACACGGCGGATCCCTCGCTTCAAAAATTCATGGGGGCGGCAGTATTTCAGGGGAAGGAGGAGGGGTGGGGGGCGGGCGGCAGAGGGCCCTCCCAACTACCAACCCCCCCCCCCCCGACCTAAATTGCATTAGCGCACCCCCTCCCCCCCCACCCTCAGCCTGGGGTGGGAAGGGGGAGGAGGAGGGGGAGGCACTAGCTTAAATTCCTCTTTACGGGAGACTCTAACTTTCTAATGCCTTGCGGGAAGAAAAGTCCGATAAGTTTTGTTGAGAGTGTAAAGACTACCTAGCCAAGTGATCCCAATGCTCGCTAACTTACCAATCAAAGTCACGGCTGCTTACGTATGTGGACGGGGGGCACCGGGGTCGTGAGTTACAAGTGGAGGTACAGGTTAGTGGGTATGCGCGGTTACAGGTGGATGAGTAGGTGGAGTGACAGATGGAAGGGACAGGTGGTGAGGGGAAAAGGCATATAGAGGGGAAGGTGGATACGGAGGCGAAGTGGGACATCCAGGAACGGGTTAAGATTCGTGATGGTGAAGGTGAGACAGCCAAGAACCGGTTATGATAAGTGATAGTGAAGGTGAGGCAGCCAAGAACCGGTTATGATAAGTGAAAGTGAAGGTGAGACAGCCAAGGACCGGTTACGATAAGCGAAAGTGATAGTGAAGGAGGGACATCCAGCCAGGAACCAGTCACGATCATGCCTGAGCATTAGTGTGGGTGAGCGGGAGGGGCCACAGGCTGGAGACGCCAACACGTGAGGACACGAGAGACCACCAAACTGATAAGAAACTCAAAGGCTTTGTTCGTAAACCAGTCATACTGGCATACGTAACTTTCTTATACATTTACACTACGTTACGCTAACCATCTCCATCGAGCAATCTGTTTCATGAAGGGAAATGTAACGAAGAAGTTACAGCGTAAGGTAATCCTATGCAATGACACTTGAAGGTCAGACCCAACATATATTCTCAGCCTTCAGCAGATTCCCCATCGCTACACATGTAATGAATCAGTACAACGACAATTCACAGCTGGGGGTCAAAACACATGATAATGTTACACCGGTAAACCACGTCATACGGGCAGGGAACATAAGATTCTTTAATAGAAAAATTATCGTAAAATGTGCTAAATACATGCGATTCCAATACAAGTCTCTCAATTCTTCAGCAAAAACAAATCATTCAGGTTTTCATGCCAAAGTAGCTCCAGAATCAGGTCAATTCCCCAAACCAAGACGGTCTTCACATTTGAAAGACTGTTCAACTTCACCCAATTGCTTTGCGTCGCAATGTTGGGTCTCTTTTCCTCTTCTACAGATATTACTCCGGTTCCTGCTCCCGAGTAGTGGTTGCTAGTGTGCCCCTACCCATCAGCTAGACCCCGTGATACTCAGCAACCCTCAACGTCACACGACTCCCGCGCGGTCGGTCAACTTAAGAGTGGGCCGTTGTGATGTCTGTTTCTTTCCCTCCACCACCAAGCCATGGGTCTCTCTTTATACCTTCTCATGTCTTCCCTAACAACTATGACATGTCCCATTTCTAAAAGGATGGTTTTCCATATCCTCCAAGACTGGGATCCATTCTTCATCTCCCCTGTATCTACCTCTTCAGTATTTTTTTTTGTTGTTGTTGTTTTATTTAAGGCCTGGACCCAAAGAAGGCTTCGTTCGAGACAACAGCCTTTGACAACACACACACACACACATACACATACACAAAAGTGAATGTCATTATCACACAAGCCCAGGGCCCCCAACCCAGTGGCTCTTGCAGCTCCAAGGCTGCGCTGCACTGAATAGCTGGTCCAGAAAGGACTGCTTTTGAAGCGAGCCCTTTGACGAGTCTGTATTCTGTTCCGTCAAATGATGACACAGCCTCGCTAAAAGTGACTTTTCACTCGTACTGTAACCTCAAGCAGGGAGGGTCCGGACACACACACACACATCCATCTATTTACTGGATTCATTATTCATACGCAAGACAAGGCACTCTTAAGGTTCTCTCGACATCTCCAGAAACAAAAGGTGGTGGTGTTAGTTGGAGACCGCATGCCAAAGAGTGACTTCGTAGGCGAAGCCGAGGGGTTGGTCCGTTCTCTCTCTCTCTCTCTCTCTCTCGAGAGAGAGAGAGAGAGAATCAGACATGCACAACTTCCTTTAGAGCGATGGACCTGGATATAGTGCATGGCCTATGGTTCCGCTGCAAATACGCGAATGAACGAACGCAAGGAACTTGGCAAAGACCACCTTTCTCCACTCTCACTTTATTCTGTCAATGACCTTCGCCAGTGAGTAACGGATGATCATCGATCTTTGGAGGTCAGAAGTAGCGACTATATTGTCCACTGCCCATCCCGTGGCCGATGGCACAGAAGAGGATACAGAACGCACAAAAAGCCAATGTTCTTTTCATTATTTACAAAGGGTGACGGAGTTACATTACAAGCTACACACTGAAAAAAAGTTAACAGTGACCGGATGGCACTGAATGAATTACTTCGAAAATTACACAGTAAATGAACTGTTTACAAACGCTGAACAACACAATGACTGGATACAACACAATGACTGGTGCTGTATCAATATATATAACAAACTATTCACAGTCAGCAAAGTTATGATACTTTTCAAGTATCCGAGGTAGACCAGTGTTAGGAACGAAACGCTAAGACATATACTGCAAATATTTTGCAAGAATCATCACTGAACTTTTGCAACAGGCACTTTTCAGTCTTCAACGGTTTATTTCTTGATGGAAGAATCGTGATCCTAGTGCTGTCACTTGGTACTCTTGTACAGTAATACCAGAGGCATCAGGCAAGTGTCGCGAGTACATATATGTATAATAAAGGGGCTTACTAAAGCTTGAGGAAGTTAGGATATTCCTTTAACACAACATCACTATTATTTACATAATGTCTGGCCAGTATGGGGAGTTGCAAAAATTAAGTATATAATGATTCAAGTGTGACAGTAAATCTGCTGGCAATGCTTACATTTAGTCTGGCCATCGTTAACAGGAGAGGCAAACTCCCACGGGTATCTGGTGTTCTCCAAGGACCTCTTTCTAAACGTTCCTGCAGCCAAAGGCAGACCTATTTCCAGTGCCTGAGTAATGTAGACCCCTTTGGAGTGAGAAGTTCTTTAAGGAGACTGTAATCTCAGTGACCCAGTCTCGCCAAAAGGTGACCTTTCACTCGCTGTGCAAGCTTAAGCAGGACTCCAGCAACAACATTGGAACCAAGCCGCGTTAGCGCCAGGAACAGCCGAAGAATGGCCTCATTCTCTCACATTCACTCTCTGGCTGTCACGCATAATGCACTGAGACCAAAGCCCTCCTACCCACAACCAGGCCCCACAGACCTTTCCGTGGTTTCCCCTAACCGCATTATATGCCCTAGTTGAGTCCAATGGCAGCAAGTCGCCCCCAGTATACCACATCGCTCCAATTCACTCTATACCCGTGCACGCTTTACACCCTCAGTGTTTAGGCCCTCGAGCACTCAGCATCCTTTTCAATTCATCCTTCCATCTCCAATCCAGTTAACTATTCTCCTCATCCCCTCCACTTCTGACATATATATACCCTCTTTCTCAACCTCTCCTCCTCATATCCTCCCATATGACTTGTTGCATAATATTCTGGATGGTAGGTGGATGCGCCTGTGCTGATTTCACTTTGACGTCTTAGGTTCCAAAAGATTTTGTATACGTTCTTTCTACGTGACTCTTTTCAAGGCTAATCTCAGGTAGACCCGAGAGTTAATCAATCCATCGATGCATAAGTTGTTTTTCTTAATTCATAAGCTTCATCACGCATTCTAAGCCTAACATATGAAGGAATAGTTAGTAATAGTGATCTGACAAGGTGGCCATAACGCTCTAGGAAGTTAGTAAAGACGATCTCACAAGCTGATAAAGACGAAGCAATATATTCAGAGAAATTGGACTCGCTCTCTCTCTCTCCATCAAGGGTAATTTGATGATTACTGTACCTGTGCCGTGCTTTACACGCAAGCATATTACACTCAAGCTGAAGGGAGTTCCGTTCAGTTAATGAGGCAAGAGAATTAGTTACATGCAGACTATCTAGGAGACTTAAACAAGTTTAAAAGCAAAAAGAATAGCAAGCAGTTCGGTTTGGAATGTGGATGCCCGATTACTGACCCTCATTCCCTGGCCTTTGATATAAACCATCGCAACTTGTTAAAGTAACAAGTACTACTAGCAGTGGTCTATCGTAGGGACACATCTTTACGCATAATTTGTGACAGATTATGTTCCATGGTGATGGCGTCAACGTGATAACGGGCATCATTATTGATTATCGTCGTCAAACCCAGACTGTAATCTGAGCTGGGGGCTTTTTGGGGATGGCGGAAAAAGTAACGTGAAAGTGCTTAATTTCTCATGGGGCAGTAGAGCGCCAGTTTCCTATGTTCTTAAAAAAAGACCAGGTAACTTCCTGCTGGATCGGTCGCCAGATTGGCTTAAGAAGCCCACACCCCGACGATCAAAACACTTAATTCTACCTAGTGTGAAAAGTGAAAACCTTTGGTCATTATATATGGTCTCAAAACTTCTCAGAATGACTGTAACTATGGATACAGGTGTCGCAAACGAGCCAATGTGTCATCTCAACATCTGTATTGTGTGTGTTACGAGTAAACACAGAAAATAGATATGTCTCGTACAACACAAATCTATACTGCAGTGGCCCTAGACATTATCCATGACATTTGCCATCAACTAGCAAAGCCTCAGCTCTTAATTCAAGCCTGGATCTCGTGATACTTCTCAATAGACATATGTAGTTAAAGCGAGTCTCATTAATAATATAATCTTCTCTCTACTATTTATCTCTGCTCGGAGAGACAATGTTCCAGATCTTGACCATGCTGAAGGCATTTCTTCTGTACGCAAAGTTACACGAGAGACTTACTTCTGCGTTCTCTGACACAGTCAGTCCGACCTGCTATTCTCTTTCCCTTACTATCAACTTCCGGTGGAAGAGACCGCAAGTCAACAGTCTGCAGGAAACCGATAGAGACATGCAAGTCAATTCTCTGTTTATATAACGCTGCTGCAGCATACGGCCTAAGGTGGCATGTGACAGTCATCTGGAGGTCTCACCAGTACATTACTGTTAGTGGTTTACGTCTGAAGAGCCAAGCTCATGAGCAGCTTAAAGATACGAGAGAGCACTGACCTGTACACCACGAGAGCATGACTACTGAGTAGGATGGCCTGGTCTGGTATGGCCAAAGGCTGACTTACCCTACTGCCGGATCGTAACATCGCGCTCGTGGGGTTATACCTTAACCGGCGAACGGCAGGCCACTGTGAAGCATGAAACGTGGACATCGTCCCCAGGCGGTGTGAGAGGACCCTGGCCATCGTTCGCGATGTTACGCCTCTTCCGACTACTCCGCCTTCCACACTCAATGCAGACTAGAAGCGATGAGCAAGATGTCTGCCTCACCTTCTCCCTTTACGATGAGCAAATCAACGCGTGACCCGCCCATCTCTACGGGGGGGTTCTCTGTCCTCCTAGAGGCAGCACGTCACCATATGAAGACCCTGGGGGAAAGTCGGGTCTTCCGGTCACCAAACACTGCGTCAACTCGATGGTGACTTGAGACCCTGGAACGTCTCCCATACGTGCCACACACGAACAAGCCCCTACCATCACAACCAAGCGGAAGCCCTCGGAAGAGGCGAACGCACATAAATACCGAGAAAAACACAATGAAACACTAACTGGAAGGAAAAATCAGTAAATGTCTGGAGGTAAGGAATACCAAGACCATCATGGAAGTCTTCAATTACTGTAAATCCCCGAAGCGTCTCATCCTGCAGCGACGCTGCCGAGGCAGGGATTGAGGTGGACAGTGAGGGCCGCTGGGGGTG
>JAUUDW010645539.1:0-18252 GCA_032361385.1 Panulirus guttatus | reverse complement strand
ATGTTCATACCATGTATCAGTTTTTTATGAAATATCCCCTTGTTTTTGTAAATGTAGAAGATGGATCATCAATACCAGATGTATGATCAATTGTGCGAGGCTCACTTTAAATGATCACATATCACATATGAAGTGTTCTGTAATCATGATTATTAAGAGTGTTTAGTTAATTTTCAGCTAAGATTTATTCTTTGATTTTCAGATGTTAATGTCTGTTCAAAATGCATTAGGGTAATTCACAGAATGGACATTTATGGGTTGAAAGAGCATATAAAAGACCAGGGTGTGGGGTGTGGTGAAAACAGATAGAGGAAAGACCTTGCATGATGTTTGAAGAATATGACACACAGAATAACACACAAATGCATTTTTTTGTGCAGTTAATTAAGATTAATTCAGCTAAATTTTGTTGCATAAAAATACTAGGAATAATCATTCTGCCACATATATAATGGAAGACAGTATAGCATGTTTTTCATAATGTTCAAAAAATCTGTAATAGAGGGCCGAAGGAAACCCCCCACCTGAAAAGGCACTTCCTCCCATCTCTGTGACTATTTATGTAGAATGGCTAGGGGTCAAGTATAGACGGTTAGGTGTAATTTTCTCCCTACTTTTGACGAAAAAAATCTTTCTGGCTTATATTTCCTACAGAATATTTGCTTTACAATATTATTTCTCTTAGACATATTCATATGATTAGATATATTCGTTACAATGTAAGAGACAGATACATTTCATTTAGAGATGTTTACTTTCAAGGTGTTCATTTTATTTTTAAATATTTGCTTCTAAGTAGTTGTTTATTTCATACTTGCTTTCTTGCACAACTTAATTCATCACTTGGTAACAGATTTGAATGCCTTTGTGAAACTTTCATTTGTTTGAAAGCTGAAAGCTATCATAACAGTTCATTTTCCCATCAACCAACCATCTGTATCATTTGGAGATTTTCTGATAAGCCAATACCAGACTTCACCCCATAGAAAAGGCACATGATATTCTTGGGAGGCCCAAGCCACTTTTTGTAGGAGTTATGCTAATATAGATTGAGCATTTTTGTTTTATTGCCAGAAAAAATAAGAATGTTCCAGGGTGCATGCTCCCATTGCCCCTGCTTTGGCTATGTGCCTGGGTCCTGTATTGGGTTCAGGGATTTTATCTTTTATTTGTGCTATTTTCTATGTACTTTTAGCGTTCAGTTTTATTTTTTGTCTTATTCTTCTGACATCAGCTATCTAGCCTGGCCATGTAGTGCCACAGTAGGATTAAAACCAACTTTTGCCAGTAGGAGGCACTCTCAAACTTGCATTATAAACACTTCATATTGTAATATTTTTCTGTTATCATTTAGATTACTTTTTGACATCAAGAAATCATGCTATCTGTTTGAATATCAACTATCTTCCAGTTTGTCAAGTGGAATGTTAGAAATGTGTTGATTAATGATGAAAATTGTCAGGTAATTCTTAATGCTGTGGAATGATCTTATGATTTACTTCTAATTTGCTAATGAGCCAATTTTTGTCATTTTCTCACAAATGCACGTTCTTCACAGGCTGATAGATGGAGTGATGAAATGGTGTTCAAGAGCCTCATCTGTGCCTTATTGAAGACACTGAAGAAAGTTATTGTTTGATTCCAGTTGTGGAGGCACATCACATCCATAGTTAAATGGACACATGTAATAGAAATCAAGACATTGTGGAATGCAAGAAAGAATTTAGTTTATGTAAAAATGGAGCATATCATGGAAGAAGAAAGGAAAGACGTATTAACAGAACGGAAATGATGGAGTTGTCTGTCAATAAGGATTGCTGTAATTATAGTAATTATGACCCATAAGTATCACTGATTTGACTTTGAAAGAAACAGAGATCGTGTTTGTGAGACAAGATAAAAGTGACATGGGCATCCTAATTGTGTTAATAAAACATCTGCCGTAATCATGAATATGTGATTGATGGTATCAAAGATTAGATGGGTTTATTAGTTTGAGAATAAATAAAGTAATTAGTTTTTGTGATACTGAAAAGTAAATGAAATTGCATATTAAAATGAAGCAGTAATGAAAGTGAAATCTTTTTGGTAAATAGATTTTAAACTAACTGTGGTTTGCTATAGGTAACTGATTAACAGGAAAAACTGTTAGACTGAAGAAAGTGAGAAGAGTGAAACATGCTAAGTGCTTGCAGATAGTTTTTCAACAAATTAGATGATAACACCAGCAGTCAAGCTGAAGACTGGTAAACTTTAAAAGTTTGACCCACATATATGGAAATGATTGCAGACCTATGAAAGATTTAAGATATTAAAGTGATCTTTCAATTAAAGGCTGTGATGATGTGCTCCATGAAAACACTGATGAAGTAGGGTAACAAAGAGAAGCAGAAAAGATATGTGAAATTTAGAGATATATTTATGTTAATATAACTCACCATTGAAGTTGATATGAATGTAAAGGATGCATATTTAATCATGTAAGAGTTGAATAAGATGTCTGTTAACTTCAAGATAGTGCTAATGAAATTATGTTGAATTTTTTTTATTGCTCAAATAAAACGGCTTTTAACCCACTCAAAAGTTTAGTTGGTTTAGAGAGGACATTATCATTGAATCTCAAGAATTGCTGATAGATTAAATCAAGCCAAGTAAATAGAAGACTGAATTACTGAAAAGTGTCTAGATTTGATACATGTATGAAGAGAAAACAGGAAAGGATTATATGGAATCTTCCAAAAATTGGACAGTTAGGTTCAGACTGGACTAAGTACGAAAAGACATAGATTGAAGCTGGATTTAGTGTGAAAGAAATTCCAGTTATTGATTCTAATTGCACGAGGCAAATTCGAAGTTTAGCAAAGGTTCTTAATAGGTTAATGGTAAGATATTCTGTTTGGACTTTTCAGAGGAATGATGACCAAAATGCTGGGAAGAATTGAGATCAAGAACGTGCTGTTGTCAGGTTCAGAAAATTTTTCATAAAGCCAGAAGAGATCTGAGGGCATTAATTTCTCATTACCTAACAAAGAGGAAGATGATATTATTCAAGAAAAATTATTCAAAAGTGATGAAAGAACCATAGGTATGAGTGAAAAACAGCTATTAAAGAGAATGGGTGATGAAGTAACAGAGGTTTCTCATGAATTTGAAACTATGGATGAATTGGAAAATACTGAAGAAGCGTTGGAAAGTAATTGTGATACAGAAAGTGCTGTTCAAAGAATAAAGAGCATGGAGGAAATAAAACATACTTGCAAACTAGCTGAATATGCAGATGAAATTACCAGATGTACTTGTAAGGCATCAAAAAATAGTAAGGAGATGACAGAAACTGTTGATGAGCCTGCAAAATGTAATAGTGAAATGAAAAACACTCATCATGGAAAAAGAAATGTTGAAGAAGAGGCTTTCATGAAAAATACTAGTGAAGAGATACAGACTTCAGATAAAGTAGCAAAAAATAATGATAAGATGACAAACGAAAGAGATGAAGTAAGAGAAGATGCTGTAATGGTTGGAGGAACTCATGATATTAATGATGGATTAGAGCAGAAAAAAGTATCTGGCATTGGTACTTTTATTTCATTGGAAAACATAAAGAAGCCTTTAAATAAACGGAAGAAAGAGGATACCATTGAAACAAAGATATGCATTGATAGAAGTCACACCACACCTGTAGTTGAAGAAAACTGTAGACATTCTGTTGACTGTGAAGGGGGGAATAAACAGACTGTTAAGAAAAACACAAAGTTTTTAGAAGGTGGGGCTAAAATTGATGGAGAAGGCAATGAAAAGAAAGTAAGTAAGAAGGTTAAAGTGCCTGTGGATGTTCAGAAGAGATGTGAGTTCACAGGAATGGGCAGAACTCATTCCCAAATATTTGAAGAGAAACAAGATGGCAGTTTTCCCAAGAAATTTAGTGACAATGAAAGTGATGATGCTGGAGAAGATGAAATTTACTCAAGAAGAGGAATAAAAACCAAGAGAATGGATGAAAAAGGGAAAAGAAGACACACTTCTTATTCAAATAAAAGTGATGAGACAGAAGGTGTAGATCCTCGCAGAAAGTGGTACAGCATAGAAAGAGACATTTTCCAAAATTGTTTCAGAAGGGAGGGTAGCAGTTCATCCAAGGATTTTGAAAAGCATGTCACAAATTTCCTAAGGGACAGCAGAAGAAAGAGCAATTACCCTTCAGGACGTAAGAGCTCATCACCTAGGTTTGATGATGAGGATGTATCCTGCTCAAGAGAAAATGAAACTGATGTTGCACATTATTCAGGTTGGGATGAAAAAGAGGGTCATCACATTAAAAAACGTGGAAGGTTTAATGGAAATTCTCATGACGAAGAGGAGGACGATTGTGAGAGTTGGGATAATGATCAGATGAGTTACATGGGAAGAGCTTGTGAAAAAGAGTCTAATAACCAAAGACTTCAGAAAAGGGAAGATGAGCATTCTGTGCATTGGAATCAAGATGAGAGTAATTCATCATGGAATGAGCTTGAAGATGGTGAAGTGAAGGATCAGTATGTGACTGGTGATAACAGTGAGAGGAATCCAAAGACAGAAAGCACTAAGGATTATACAGAGGTTATTAAAAGTGGACCATCAGTAAGTAGAAAAGTATCTATTGCTGACTTGGTCGCTAGAAGTGGTGTGATGATAAATGAGGATATTAGAAGGAAGTTTGCCAAGGCTTGTGTTTCTTTCTTAAAAAATTTAAATCGTATTCCTAGCAGTAATGACAAGAGTGATTCTAATATGATCCCAGATGATTGGCACTGTAGATATTCAGGTAGAGATGCAGTACCACCCTACCGCCAGAAGAGAAGTTACTCACAAAGTGGATCATCTGTTATGTCTGATTTTGATCCAGCACAAACTGGGTTTACAAGATATCGTTCAAGGACAAGGTAAGTGCATCCTTAAATTCACATTCAACTGAACTTGCTAGAAGTTGAAGGATGCATGCGTTACAGTTTTTCTACTTAAAACAGATGGATGTTAACATAGGTCATAAACATTTCTTGTCTTTATAATGTATGATCAAGTATTAATTGGCATTATGAGTATGTTCCGAAATTTTTATACAAATTGAAATAATTTCAAGTGCTCACAAACAAAGACAATTTTATTACATTTTCCTATGTTTGTGTCGATAGCATTGTATGTAATATGATGGTTAGTAAAGATATTTTCTTGTGTCATTGCACAGATTCTCTGCAAAAATACTGTATTCTTTCAGGTTTGGGTGGGAGATTTATAATTTATTTTATGATTTTTGAACTTCTGTGAGTAGAAGAAATACAAGAGAATATTAAGAACCAGGAAATATTTCTTTTAAGCTAAGACAACTGATGTGTTTGCGAGTGGGAAATGATATTAGTAGCTAGGTTTCCAAGGAGGTCATTATGTGGGTTATTTCCCCTTACAGCAGTTGGTCATTGATTAGCTAGAGATTCTTCCTCAATCAGAAAATGTAATGCTGATCGACCAGATCTTAAGATGTCAGAGTATTGTCAAATCTGCTTTGTAATTAGGTAACATTTCATTGTCACCAAAGCTAATTTATCTGGTTTTGTTGACTGAAACATGAGTTCCAAAGCATTCATAGTCCATTTGATTTTACCACTGGTAGACTTAGATTAATGATGCCAAAATATTTTCTTTAAATATCCTTGAAAAGTTTGTATATGATTGTGACAATAATTTTCTGGTATGTTGTACATGAATGTGACTAACTGAGGTATGTTGAGTATGACTGTGACTCTTATGTATGTTTCATATGATTGTGTTTATAAATTTATGGTATGAGATTGTGTTTATAAATTTATGGTATGACTAAAGTAATCATGGGTTATTGATGGCAGTGGGTTTGGGTAATTAGTGAAGACTGAAGCTTCATTTTAGTAAAAGTTTTAATTGGTAACACTTTTTTAAAGTAAATCCCCTTGCTTTGAGACCTTTCGAATTTGATGTATTCATCACTAAGAAGAATTTTTGCATTCACAGTGTGCCTACATTCCAAGATTTAGTGTTTGCCTCTAGGATTAGAATTGGTGGAATTGATATTCTTTCTTTTCTTGTATTATCACAGGTAGTTTTCAGACTTGTGGATTGACATCAGGTGTTAATGCCTTTTTTGAGCTTGCTTTTAGTTTTCAGCTCTATCACCCTTACTTCTAATATGACCACACTTCACTCTCTTACCTTGTCGCTTCTTACTTGATAAACTCTCCCCACACCAAATTTTGTCCTTAAACATTTAACTTCAGACTTATTTACCCTCTTCTGTACACTCTCCTTTAGAGCTCATGCCTCACACTCACATCCATAAAGCACCATTGAGACTATTGTGCATTCAGACATGCCCAACTTCACCCTACTTTATAGCCACCTCTCCTTCCACTTATTTTTCAGTGCTCCCAGGAACCCCCTCCCCTCCCACCTAGCCTATGACCCACTTCAGCTCCCATCTTGTCATTTTTACATTCTTAGAGCAGTGTATCAAGTTAGTTCTGATATTCCCATTTGTGGTTGCTGTTTCTTTCAATATCCCCTTAAAGAAATACGTTTGATTAAGTGAGATGTCATCATCACATCCCCATCATTAAGAGCTGTGATTTATGGCATATTTTCTTTCATTATCCAACCTCATTGATGGTTGTTCACATCTTCTACTATCCCTTTGATTCAGCCTCAGACCTCTTTAGAGGTTCCTGTTGTGGTATGGAAGATTTGTTCCAAATATTACAGTGGTCATGTTACTTTCTTTTTTTAAGGAAAGTGGTAAGTATGCATGATGGTAGCTTATATGAAACATCCTGTAGGTGTTAGTAGGCTTCTTAACTTTTGTCACTCATAATGATTTTAGTGTACTGTAAAAGTTCATATACTGTTTCATCTCCTTCATGGCCATTTGTCACTCAGATAGAATTGTAAAATATTCTCTTTCTTTTGCATATATATTGATATAACAACTTTATTGATGATTTGCAGAAGTAGGAACTCAAGGAGGAAAAATTTTTATGAGCTGTATAGTACATCAGATGCAGACACACAGTATGGTCAAGACAGGTCTTGCAGTCCTGAAATAGGTTACAACTCAGATGAGTGGCACTGTGGCCAGAGTTCAAGATATTCTTCCAGAAGTAGACCATATAGTTCTGGGAGGCATTGCAGAGAACATGATTCTTTACATTCTGCATCTCATTCACAGAGGCATAGGTAAGTAGTTGGAAGTCATCTCACATCCTTTAAAATTTTGTATAGGAATGTGGAAAGGGATAAAGACTTTTCATTTGCATAAACATAAGAATGCACCAGTTAAGAGGCATCCATATGTTTACTTCTTAAGTTGTCTTTACTGCATTGAAAACATGCACCAGCTCATCAAAATATTATTTATGATATTCCTCCACTTTTATATACATTTATTTTTATTCAGCTTTTAACTTTTTTGTTTGATTCCTTGTTTGGTTACTTGCTCTAAAAGAGAAAGTAATTTGCTGACTCAGGGTCAGTAGACTTACTGTGCAGCCAGTGTTTGCTGATGTTTGCTGAATGTGACAGGCAAGCTTAAAGTATAACAGCTGTTATGCCTTTTGAGAAGCGAGCATGATCCTTTCAGGTCTTTCAGCAGGTGAAGATGATGACATCTTAATTTTCCACATTTTGGAGTTACTCAAGGAACTTCCTCATCATCTCAGTGACCACTTTAGTACAAGACACCTAACCAAAGTTATTGTCACAAACTCTCTTACCCTTTGAGCAGGAAAAATAAATGCTGTCTTTGTAGTTCAGACTCTTTGTCAGGGACTAGCTAGTATCTGATGGACTGATTATTTGAAAAATAACTGACTGTGGAGGTTTTATCAACCCCTTAACTTCACTAAAAATAGTTTTACTTTATCATTATGGCTATTGCAAGTGTACTTTGCTATGTTGCCTCTTCCCACCTTCACTGAAATTCGAAAGCACACTTTTGCATTATATAGAGATACTGTGTGTCACTGTCATTTATGATTAGCATTGGGAAAAAATCCTGCTGAGTCAGATATCCATAAAGCACAGAAGGTGTGTCCTGTTCCTGTCAATTGTATCTGTTCTCTGATTTCTGCAACTTGCTTTAAAGCTGTGTGTGCTCAGCCTGGCAAATTGTGATTTTTTTTTTTTATGTTGAAGGCTCCAGTCACGGACAAAAGTCCACATCAAGGACGGGCCCTAATTGAGAGAAATATAGAGAGAACTGTGAAAGGGGAAAAACAGACAGGGAAAATATTTACAAATTTGGGATACTAATAATAGTATTGTTGATTCAATGGATGTTGAACATGATTTTGATTTTAACAGGAAAGTGATCTTGATTGTGAAATAGAGGAAACAAGAGTGGAATGTTTTAGAACAAATGATGGCAAGATTATGTGTTGATGGCTCAGGTCATTGTGGATTGAATAAGAAAACTTTTTATAAAATTGCAAACAATGTATGTTTCTGAAAATCATGTCATTAGAATGTAATGAATGAGTGATATATCTGAAGGTTATACATATTAGCCATATTGAAAACCCTATGGTTCATAGCAAAACATTTAACATAATTATTATATAATTTTCACTTGATATAAGGTTACAAGAGTATTCAGTAGTGTGAAGTATGTTACTTTTATAAAATGAAAACAAATACATGTGTGAGTTATGTAAACCATGCATACTGGCTGTCATATTTTGTGATGATGGCATAATCTGTCATGTCAGTAGCGTTAATGCAACTAGGTCATCATTGGCAAGCTTGCAAACTTTCAACCTGCATATGTAACCAATAAAGTAGGTAAGTTTGATTTTCTGTTTTTCATAAATTGTCTTGATGTTTCCTGTCAGCTGATAAGACAAAATATTTTTTAAATTTTCTGAGAAAACCCCATACTAGGGCACTCCCAAATCTTTGGGACTTCAAAGTTTAAGGATTAAGACTTACTCTTTGGTTTTAAGTGGTAATGGGATAGGTTCGATAACTCACATGTTGATATTGTAGACCCTGGGATAGTCTAGTTGGATTTGTTTTATTTGGGGTGTCATCCATCATAACAAGAAAGCAATTCTCCATATTAAGTTCTTCCTTCTCCTGTACCTGCTTTATGTATGGAGGAACTAGTTAAAATCTCTGTTTGAAGGGGATATCATATTTTCAGTGATCTCTGTAAGAAAATGTTCTTGTAACAGTGAAAGAAGATTCCACACTTGTTCCTTATGTGCTGCATCAAAGCTCTCTCTGATTCAGATACTATCATCCAGACATTTCTTGGGCAGCTGGGAATCATTTTCCTAAGAAAATGTGGTTCCTCATATGTATCTTTATCCATTATAGTGCTTACCCCATATAAATATCTTGACCCCATTTCCCTTCAGACCTCGTCTACACTTATTAAGAAGTATGTGGAAAAGTTACAAGCAAAACTGTATCTATTCTCTTCTGCCTCACTCAAATGAAAGGGCAATTACTCTAATATAAGAGTGTTTTGTATCATGTGCAATATTTCAAGAATTTCATCTCCACCCTTAACTCTCCTCAGTTAGGATCAACAGTCATCGCAGGTCTTGTGTCCCTTAGCTGGCATAGTTATTTTTAAGCCAACTTGCATGTGTCTGGTAGCCACAGAGAGAGACCTAAAACTTACTCATATTTGATCTCAATCTTGAAAGTTACCATTTTTCTTCTTATACTCTACCCTAGGATTAAGAAGTTTCCTCACCTTTTCTGTGTGTAGTAGCTTCAACTGATGAGCAAGAACTCCAAATTCCCTATGTTACTTCCTGTGACGCCTAAACTTTGTATAAGGGGTGGATGCAGGTGCTATTCTCATTCCTGAGGATGTTGTGCAGACACCCATTAACATTTTAAGTTTCCTCAAAAATTACTAATTGAAATGTTAATCATGGGATAGTTTAGAGTAGTTTAATGGTGTTGAACCCTATGTAACTTCCTACTGTTCTGTTGGAGATCAAGGGTTATTCTTTTGTGGTCAACCAATTCAAGGAGAAATTCTCAATTAGTACTCCAATCAGCAAAAAGGAGTTTTTGGTGAGTAGTATATTGGCCTCAGGAGAGTGACTGGTGTAATCCTAGCAAGTCTTTGTGAGCTAGAACTCAAAATGAAATTTTTACTTGAAAGGGCTGATCATTTCATGAATACATGAATGAAGGACAGCTGCATTGAAGGTATTGTACCTAATAGGGTCCCTCTAACTGACTTGGCTGTAGAGTCCATTGGTACTTTATATTGAACTAACTTTTCTTCTTGATATTAACATTCACACTTAGCAAGTAGAACTCCTCACATGTTCTTTCTTGTCTCCTTCCTGATAAGACATTTATCCATCAGGGACATTCTTGCTAGCCAAAGGATCATTCAAATACTTCACAGTACAACTAGCTAGTATGGGCCACTTTATGGGAAGAGTACACCACCTTACATAAGAATTTGTTGATCATTTATAACCAGCCATAGTGGGACCACACTTGTGTTTTATCTTCTTCAGATGGTTTTAACATGATCAAATAGTCACTCATCTTCTACTTATATCTTTAATTATTAATTATTTAAACATATGTTGATTTCCTACTTGTTCAGATTTTTAACTACAGGTAGTCGTTGATTTACGACCTATGTGACTTACGACTGACTGCATTTACGACCACTTCCGTACGACAGTCTCGGGCCAGCTCCTGGTGCTGCCAGGAGGCTGGGAGGCTAAGTGCTGAGGATGCTCACATCATTCCCTTGCCCCGCGCAAAGGTCCCAGCACAACACACTTCCTCTTGTGTTTGTTTGTCTTTTACTTTGGAAATTTTTCTACAATATCACCCCAAGATCATTAAACTGTATAATATACCTAAGGTAATTATAACATAGGTCGACTTATGACTGGTCTGTCGGAACCGATTGCAGTCGTAAGTCAACGACTACCAGTATTTTGTCGCAGATGGTGCATGTAAGGTCTCATCTTTTTCCATGCATTGCTAATAGTACGAATAGGGATGCCCACTTTTACAAATATCATGTGTTGAAATGGAAATATCATTATTAAAGTTTTCCAGTATAATCCATGGTGTTACTGGGCTCTACCTTTAAGAGGCTGCACAATGTGTGGAAACTCACCTCTGACAAGGCTGTATCACTGGGAGTACAGTTTTGTGAAAGAACTTCTTACTCCATAGTAATCTACATTTTCCTGTTACTAGATTAGCACAGCCTTAGGCCGGAGAAGGTTATAGAAAGGGATCCTGGGTAACTCATTCATTGACACTGATCTTGGGGAAATTATAAATAAATAGATAAGTGTAACCCCGTCATAGGCTGCCATACAGTAGATTGGTTACTTATTCCTTCTGTAGATTAGTTTTCCTCAAAGTATAAGAAAGAGAGAGCAAGAGCAGTATGAGCTTATTGCATTGCCATGGCAGTAGAGGAAAATCCAGATAAAATGATTTTTCAGGAAAAATTTCATAAATTTTATGCAAAATAGATATCCAAATAAATTCATATGTGCTATGACAGACACATATATAAATGAAGCTGTAGTGTATAAGTAATGAAGAGGAAAAGGAGTCTGGGGATTCTCAATCAGTTAGGCAGAATTAGATATTGAATGAAATCAAAGAGGAGGCAGTGAACTTAGTCGGAGGAGAGTGTAGAGCTGATGGATGGAAGACTTACAAATGCAAAAATCATACAAGATAAAAGTGCAGTGATGAACATGCAGATTTAAGATAAGATGAAATATGAGGACATAGTGTGAATGTACTTCTGTGTAGGAAAACTCATTTCTTGTTCAATATCTTTGTTAGTAGGGTTCTTGCAAATCTCTGGGCCTTTCAAGGTGGCAGAGATCTTTTATATTGCCTTGCAAGTGGATGTTTGTTCTTACCTTCCATTTGTTAGGTTTCAACAGTTGGTTAACTGATAGACTATTAAGATTCAGTATAATTACATATTTGTACTGGATGTGGAGGGAGTTATACACTCTTGGGAGCATTCTGTTCTCTCATACAACTTGTTAAATTTATATGTGCTGTCTGCACCACGATGTCCTTAGTCATCTTATTCTCTTCATCCACCACTCTTATAGTTTATATAAGTACTTCTTGACATCATCTTAACAAGTTTCGGTCTTAATTTCTGTTTTGTCCTCGTGCTGCTTTATCACAACGTCTGTAGAAGAATTGTTCACTATGTACAATATCAGTCAGTTTATCAATCTATCTATATCTTTGATGCTTGTTCCTGTTGGAACTCCCTCAAAGGGGTAGCCAAGGCATTAGAGTCACCATAAGAAGTGAACTCCAGTGCTACTTCTTAGCCTTTAGTGTCTCACCTTGAACAGGCCACTGGCAGAGGGCAACTCAGGCGCATTGTTTGCTGTGGCTTCTACCTAATGTTCCTAATGACTACGTCTCTCTAATGCTCCTACCAGTTACTTCTACCTAATGCTCCAGCCAAAATGTTCCTACTTACTACTTGTATCTACTGCTCCTACCATTTTGCCAAAAGGCAGGGATAGCGCATAGTGCTTACTGCAGGAAAAACTAGAGTTATGAAGAATGAGCTATGTAAGTTAAGTGTTGTCAGATGTTATGTATGATGAGAGATTGTACGTATGTAGACAGAATGGTAGTAGTCTACGTGTTAGTAAGGTAGAAAGAAAAGACAGCTACCTGGATCAGAGCAGTGCAACTTGACATCCACTGAAGTGCTGGCTCATTTAGCAGATATCACTAACCATCCTGATACCCAGGTTGGTAGTACTGGTAATATACCTTTCTGGTTGTTGGCTGCCTACCAACTACCACCACTTGTAGTACATGATCAGTCTGTTTTAAAAACTTCAGGTTGTGATCAGGTCATCCCTCCTTCTTATCTCTTGTAAGGTGGGCAAATTTAAAGCCTTTAACCTTTCCTTGTAACTCAGCTCTCTTAATTCTGATCCATCTTTGTTACTCCGTGGACATTCTCTGTTAGCTGTTTGTGCTTTATTTGGCGCAGTGACCAAGCCTGAGAATCATATTCTAGTTTTGACCTTTTTGTTGGATATGAGCAGTGTACTGAATATTTCCTTATCCATATACTTGATTGTATTTCTAATATTTGCCAGGAGCAGTTTGTTTTCTTAATCATTCTCCTAACATGGGACCCTGGCGACAGGTTAGGGACGATATCAAGTCCTAGGTCCTTCTCGTACACAGAATCCTGAAATTTATTTCCTGCTTGATAGTAATAACCTTTTGTTTGAGTGTTTGATCATTTGGGATTCATAATGCTATTTTAAATCTTTAAGGACGTTTGCATGTGGAACTGTGATGTGCAGACATTCCGTAAATTACAACATATTGAGGGTGTTCCTGATCTGAGCAATGTCCCTTGCTATGTGAAAAATTTTCTCTGAGCACCAGTAACTCTGTCCTTAGCACAAAAGTTAGATTTTCATACTGTGAAACTTCATTTTACACTAAACAGGTTAAGGCTTATGTAGAATATTTTTTCAAATATAATAAGAAAATTGCAAACAAGAAAAGGATGGCAATGGATTGGTATTTCATTCTTTGATGCACATTATGAAATTTATATTTTTGCATTTTAGTCTCTATATTGTCTTCTGTGCAGGCAATTTACCCCGTATGCTTCTTTCTTGGGGTGGTTGGAAACAGAAAATGTGAATGCTGTTTGTCAGTGCCATTTAAAGTTTTCAATCTTTTTATCTCCTTTGAGATGTACCATGTATCATTAAGATTCTACAAGTAACACCTAGTACTGAATGCAGTAAACAACGTAGGAGTTATAGGAGAAGATTACGGGTAATATCATTCACGGATTTGGTTCACACTACCTCTTTTCTTTAAGGTAGATATATTTGTTTAGAACAGTTTTGTTCTGAATGAGTTTAGGGTGTGATATATAAGCATTTTCATTATTTACATGAGTTTCTAATGCCATAATTCTTGTTTTGCAGACACTCTAGCAATGGTACAGAAGCTGTTGAAAAGGAAGAAGATCCTGCAGTTATTTTCAGACTTTCTAGTGAGAAGATCCGAAAGCAGTGTGAAAGGGAGAGGGATCCTGCCATTCGTCGAGCTCTTTTGTCCCTTTTCGATGCTCATGATCATGAATGCTTGTTGTATCTTCAGCAGCCGGATGCCCACCCAGATTATAACAAAGAATACAGAATGTTTGTCCGGCAGAAAACAAAGAGTATTATTGAGTTGGGAGGAGACCCAAACACTTTTAACTTTCACTTTGAGTGGAGAAAATATTGGCCATCACGGATGAATGATCTTTTCAGAGAGAATTGGGAAATGAAAATGCAACAATGCACATCTTTTTTGTCCCAGAAGAGTAATTACTTCAGCTCAGAGTCTTCCACAGACTCATCATCATCATCGTCCACATCTTCATCATCATCAGATGACTCATCTGATTCAGATACAAGGCAAAAGAAGCATAGATATTCAAAGAGGAAAAAGATGCTGAGAAGTTTTAAGTCTAAAGCCATATCAGGTAGGAAAGAGAGAAAACAGGAGAAAAAGCACTGGAAACCTATAAAGAAGGTAGAAGAGGGTACTGATGATTTAACTCTGGAGTTAGATATAAAAAGATTTAGAGAAAGATCAGAAAGTCATTCTCTGGACAAATTCAAGAGCAGCGAACAAGCATCATTCTCTCTTCATTTGAATGATCAACAGAACCAGGGATCCTTGGCTGTTCAGATTGTTGATGTTTTGAAAATATTAAACCATATGAAAGAGAGATTTGGTGAATTAGAGAAACCTTTTAATATTCTCTACCAAAAAGCAGTTAATATGAAAGAGAATGATTTAAATTTGAATGAAATCCTTGAAGGGGAAGAAAGTTGCTCTGTATTAGAAAAGCTGGGGGAAAAACTTGAGAATTTGTTAGAAGATAAGAACCAAACGGTGATCCAAAAGGTCATCACACGAGAAGCTCATGAGCGTTTCAAACACTTGTTACTTAAAATTAGAGAGAAGAAATCTCCATTCATGGGCTTAGACATTGGTAGCATAGCGAGAATTACTATGGGAAAAGATGAAGGTGAGACCCTTACCTTTATAAGAAATGCTCTTCTCTATCAAGGACACTCAAATGTTGCTAATGAAAAGCTGATGCACATTTATTTAAAAGTAAAAGAGGAACATAAGAATATAGAATATGTTTCAAATGCTCATAGACTAATGTCTTATAAGAATTCTGGGTTTTCCTTTCCCAATGTTAGTAAGGGTAAGGATGAATCAAATCTCAGTTATGTAAAACCTTCACAATGTCAGCAGCATATTCAGGCACCCTTTGTATATACTGAACCATTCCTCTCTTGTTCATATTCAGATTATCATTCATCATTTAATGGCCCACTAGCAGGGACACTTATGATGCCTGCTACTTCAAAAAACAGTGTAAGAAGAACTCTAAAACCAGTATCAATTTTACCGTCCCCACCACTTAACAGCAGTAAGAAAGAATCCTCACACGTGGCATCCACATCCACAGCCAGAGTAAGTTCTACACCTGATGAATTAAAGGAAGTATTGTCTGTAAGTAAGGAACATCATGTAGGAATGGAACAGCCATCTCCATCAACATCATCTTTAGTTGCCTCACCGCCAGCATCGCCTATAAAAACAGATCTTTCAACGTCCACAATGTTAGTGTCACAAGTTGAATCCATTCGTACCACTAGTGAAGCCATAACGTCACTATCTGAATGTGAATCTGTGGTAGATTCAAGGCTTTATCAGAACACCATAAAAGACTGTTTCATTACACCATCATCGTCACCAAGAGAGGATCCTCCATTAGCTTCATCAGAAGACCAATTGAAAGTAGATTTTAAGAATCCAGAATTTTCTTTTTCAAATCCGTTTTCAAGCTTACTAGAAATCAGTCCTCTGAACCCTTCTGAAGGTACTGTAAACTTATGTGATAAGAGTTCTGATGAAATTATTACATCTGCTTCTGTTTCTACATCAAACGCAAATTCATTATCAGGTCATAGTAATATGGCATGTGAAGAACCAAGCACAACTTTTTCCAAGAAGCCCATCAGAATCACCATTCCACAATTATCCAAACAAAAAGGTTTTATTCCTTCATTTAGTCCCACAAATGATGACCAGGAACTTCTTTAGAAATACATTGATAAATAGAAAATCACTGAGCAAAAATTATTTTTATTGGTGTTGCAATGACATAACTGCAACTTAAATTTGGCTGTTGGATTTTATATTTCATATACATTTTAATTTATGTGTATGTTTCATGCCATATTAAGCGAGATAAGGTACTTGTAATAATTGAAAATCATTATGTTTTGCTATGAGTTGAGGAATTATGTATTAAAGAGGGTTATTCACTCTAACAATGTATGTTTATCATACCTTACTGTTGATTATTGTGTATTACGATTGTTGAAGCATGAAAGACTGGAATGTTGGAAAAGATTATAACCTTAATGCCTTTGGGCAACCAAATTTATGGTATCCTTTAAAATGAGATTTGAAATGAAGATTTTGCCATGAAGCAGGGTTAATGCATAGCACTTACTGCACATTTTGTGTGATTTACAATATGTTTTTCATTGCTACTGCATACAGAACATAGCTGTCATTTGTGGGTTCATCTGAATCTCTTTTTAGTCATTTATTAAGGTTTCTCTTGAATGTTTCTCAGTTTCTACCCAGCTAGAATTTTATTTTACTTTGCAGTACATTACAGTATGTGAGAGTACTTATGTACATATGTGTGCATTTGCATTTATTTTCTGTGTGTGTATGTGGACTTTCCTTTTATGTGCATGTTTTCTGGTACTATATAAGTACTTGTGATCTTGAGGAAGAGAATGAAAAGATTAAGAAGGTAAGAGAATGTCAGATTACGTTAAAGTGAATGAGATACTCTGCTATAAGCATACTTGGAGGGGAAAATAATTTTAATTATGTTAGGTGGCAGGAGTTTGACTTTTGATAACATTAATGCATTCAGAGAAGAATAAAGAATTCAAGCTGCATGAGATTAGAATAAGATTGGGTAACTGTGATACTCATCTTGAATAAACATAATGGAAGTAGCTGGAGTTGGTGTATGCAGATGATGTTATGTTAGCAAAATCAGAGGAAGAGTTGAACAGAATAATGGGCCACTTTAATGATATGTGTTGAAGATGAATGCATATAAATGTTAGTTTTTCAAAGGATATTACAGAGGAGTCTAAATACTTAGTTGTATTGTTTAGCAAAGATGGCTGTAAGAAGTTAAAGGTAACAACAACTCACTGTTTTAATAACATTCCTTTTATCCAACATATTCATAGCATGCACCTCATTGCATTTAATAACTTTCCACTTATCCCATAAATTCATAGCTCCTTTTACATGTATCTCTTTTAACCCCATTATATGCAGTTTCCAGATCCATAAATACTTTATTTCTCCAAATATTTTTCATATAATATCTGCAAAGCAATGCCTGGTCCACACGTCCCTATTCCTTCAGAAGCCATACTACTCCTCCCCCATCGTTTGTTTTGTGTATGCCACCACCCTCTTAGTCACCATTCTTCCATACACCTTACCAGGTATACCTCTTGAATTTGTGCATTCACTTTTGTCCCCTTTGCCTTTATATAAGGGCCCTATACATGCATTCCACCACTTCTCATGAACATCACCTTTATCCTTAGAAACTTTGAATAACCTGACTGACCAGTCAACATCACTGCCACCCCCTTTCATGAGAAACCCAACTGCAATCCCATCTGCCCCTACAGCTTTGTCACACTTCACATTACAGAAGGCTTTCACTTCCTTTTCTCTTTTCAGCAAACCACTCGTAGGGATTTTCTCACTATACATGCCACCATATCCTAAACACAACATCCCTTACCCTTTCATCAAACATATTCAGCAGTCATTAAAAATTCTCTCTTCATCTCTGCCTGTTACCACTTTCCCATTTGTTCCCCTCTTTATCACTCCCACTTGTTCTCTTGCAATCCTCACTCTTTTCGTTTCCATCCAAACTATTTCCCCTGCAGCGGAGCCCCTGCCAACGCATGCCCTAAGGGTAGACCCTGAAACGGGGACCCCACTGTGGGTTGGCCCCTGTCTTAGCTCAAGAAAATGGCTTGGCATTAGCCAAAAGAAAAATTCGTGAGATTAGTTGCCCCTACCGCATTCCCTCCC
>JAUUDW010645528.1:0-10792 GCA_032361385.1 Panulirus guttatus | reverse complement strand
GTGAGTGTAAATGTATTCATTTTTCTTAGATGTGACGTAATATTTGCGTGGTAGAGACGTATTCCCAAAGGTTAGTTAAAGTGCCAGATCAACATACCTGCAAGACGGCTTTCTCAGCGTTGAGCAGGAAGCTGCCACCTACAGCCATGTGCCACCAATTACCATAATCGTCGCGGTAAAACGAAAGCTCATCCTCGCTACCTCTTAAGCGTTGATTGCTACACACTTGACTCTAGAACCAATTAGTCACCAGTAATGGGTTGGAAGGTCGGGTAATTACAACCTCTGGGGCGAAATGTTGGGGGATGACGACGGCCCTCAAGGTCTCCCCAGAGAGCAGTTGTGGGGAGAAGATGGCCGGCAAGGTCTCCTCCCATAGAGCAGATGCGGGGAGGAAGACGCCCCAAAAATCTCATTATGGCCCACAGATTATGATAATCACAGTCCAGTGCCTGCCACGCCCAAGGCCTCCAAGAAACGTTAGATCAACTGTGTCCACATTGCTGTAGTGATGTTCTTGTTACTCTCTTGCTTCTCGGGTAGTTGTAGTATTCTGAAAACACGAGGATATGGTATTTCTCTAATATGTGCTGAATCCTATCCGTTTACGTATCTAGCTACCTGATATATTATGGTTATTTATTCATTTATTTATTTTCTCTTACTTGTTCGTCGTTTTCCATGTTGCGCAAGGAACAGACGAACAAGAGCCTCATTTGCTCACACCCGTTCCAGTTGTTATTCATAATGCAGTAATACCAACCCTCCCCTATCCTCTCATATCCACAGCCATGCCCCACAGACCTTTCCAAGGCATATACCCTGACTGCTTTATGTATCCTGGTTCAATCCTATGATATCACGTCTCACCCAAGTCCACTCCTGCCAACATATCATCAAACACATTCAACAGTCCTTCATAATACTCCCTCCATGTACTCTCCACATCTTCCTTAACTGATCTCATCTTCCCTTATGCTCATTTATTGATCCTGCCATAAGCTCTCATGTTCTCCTTTCATTAATCACCCTCCGAAACATTTTCTTATTCTCCTTGCAGTTTGCCGATACTCTTGTATACATTCCGTATTATGACATCATTGATTGGACGCATAATCAGACGTCCAAGTGGATTGAAAACCAGACAAGCCTCGCTCCCAAAAGCTGCCGTCTGAAGGTGAGAGCAGACAGCGGTGGTCAGTGTGTGTGTGTGTGTGATGTAAACATTGATGGATGAGAAGGATCCGGGAGAACAGAGCGGCAGGAGGAGGTAGAAGGCTGCAGTGCGGCACGCCACTACCACAGCCTCCTCTTACATCATTCCCAACTAGGTCCTGGCCTTCCTTACGGCCTCCTTATTCTCCTGGGGCTTCTTGAATCTCTCTTTTTCTCTCTCGCTCTAACCTTCTGTCTGACCTAGACCTTAGGGCGATTTCCTCCTCTGGTTTATT
Source organism: Panulirus guttatus (assembly GCA_032361385.1). Classification (NCBI taxonomy): domain Eukaryota; kingdom Metazoa; phylum Arthropoda; class Malacostraca; order Decapoda; family Palinuridae; genus Panulirus; species Panulirus guttatus. Next base: position 9,341 of record JAUUDW010645528.1, on the reverse strand, counting down.
ATGCAATCCTGTTGATTTCTGAGGCTTCGTTTTCTCCGATGTCTAGTATTGTGTCCTAAGGACACGTAATCCAAAGCTTTCGACATCTCTTCTGGGAAGACTTATCTCGCTCCTAAGGTCTCGTCATTTATCTCTGTGGTTTTCATGTCTCACACTAGAATTTCATCTCTCAAACACCCTCTCTCGTTTTCTCGCTCTCTCTCCCTCTAGGGTGTCTTGAGTTTGCTTGATGCCCCCATAAGCTTTTCCATCACTGAACTAGTGAAGCCAAAACACCTTACCAAGAGGACATTCCTCACAGTGATACTGTGGCTAGCAGGCCTTCACATGAGCATGCGGGCGCAAAGCACATTTCCCCGCCACAAGATTCTTGTTCTAATGATGCAAGAGGATTATGACATTAATCCTTGTGAAGGATGATCTCTACCAGATTAATATGATCCAACCTGACATTTCGACAAAGTTCTAATACATTTTCATTCGCTGATTCGATAATAGACTTACAAACATTACGATCATTGAACTGGTAGGTGAAGGTGCAGATGGATAATATAACAGACAATTGTTGCTGTTTGCAGTTGCGTGCTAACCAGTTGCCAAATACAACGTCGGAAACAGAGAGAGAGAGAGAGAGAGAGAGAGAGAGAGAGAGAGAGAGAGAGAGAGAGAATACTCTCTTAGGAGTATTTACAACCAGATTTTTGCCAGAAGGCAGGACTAGCGCGTGGAGCTCACCGCACAAGAATCTGGAGTTACGAAGAACGAGTCGTGTGAGTTACGTGTTGTGATCAGATGTTATGTGCGAGATGGACAGATTGTAATGGACGCCAGGTGCCGACGTGTGTGGGGGGCAGAAAGAAAACAACAACCTGGGCTAAAGGAGTGAAACTTGGCATCCACGAAAGTGTTGGCTCACTGCACATCGCTGCACGAGCCCTCCCGATACCCAGGAGGGTAGTGCCGGCAGAATCTCCCTGATCGGTGGAGAGAGAAAGAGAGAGTTCAGGGCAGCCGACCTGGCCTTGCCTTGGATCGCAAGGTCTTGATAACGCTCCTTGTACTACCTGCTGGTATGTTGTCGATCGGTACTGTGGTCTAGCGGCGTAGTCCGATATTGTGATCTGGTGTTGTACGAGTGCTGTGATTTGAGTGTATGTTGTGGTGTGTGCTCGATGTTGGTGCTGTGTTTCAGTGTTAGCGCCTGATCTGATATTGTGGTGTGGCCTAGCGCTATGTTGTGGGCTTGGTATGGTACTGTGGAGTTGTGTGATGTGGTCTTTTGATGTGGTGTGATTCGCTGGTGTGATGTGAGCCTGTACTGTTTTGTGAGACGTTACTGTGGGATGGTCCAGAGATGTGGTGTGGCCCGGTATCATGGTGTGGTCCGGTGGTGTGAAGTGGCCCAGAAATGGGATGTGTCACATCGTTGTTGTGTGACCCAGTGTTGGGGTTTGGGCTTTACTGTCTTCTGGCCTGAGGTGTGGGGTTGTAACCCGACAGTGCACTGTTGCCCACAGGTGTGGGACAGCCAGTTTTGTGGTGTGTTCAGGTGTTGGATGGGTAGTGTGCTGTAACCAGGTGTTATACTACAGTACCGCGTTATATTACCTTAAAATAAAGAGAGGATATTCACCCTTAACAACCAATTGACTTAGATAAGGAAGACAAGGTACTGAGAATGTACAGTCGCTGTCGAGAACTGCATCCGCTCCAACCAGTTACTTCAAAAGTAGCCGAGAGACTAAGCGCTTCGATGTCTTTTCCCTGACCACTATTCAGAAATCATCAACGCTAATTATACGACAAAATCATTGCAGTGGGAAATTACCTATATTTACCGACACCTGCTGTGTGATGACCAAGCACTTACAAGCACAGAAGTAATGAGGAGAACTGTATTTACAAGATGGCTTTTTAAACGTCTATTTTGCAGCAGCCTTTTTTTCTGTCATCATTGTCATTGAGACAAACACTCTTTTTCCTCTTACCATTCTACTTCACCATAACGAAACACCACCTCAGGGGCGAGTAACGAAACACGTGAAGGAACTTGCTAAAAGTTTACACCTCATCATCATCATATAGGGCGAAGAATTTTGGCACTATCACCACAGACAGTGGTAGACGCGCCACATGGCGTGATTAGCCAAACCTTACATTTGTACTCAAACAGCGATAACACGTCACAATACAGAGATAGTTAGACGAACCACAATGATAACTTGCCCCAAGTTATACAAGACGATAGTTAGATGTAGTTCGTGAATATGGACATTATGTAGTGTTTAGTGTTAGTAGTAGGCGCGTGTCAACTTGATATGTAAATAAGGTGAACGAATGCGAAAATAATTGCTAGCATTATTCTTAATGCTCTGTGATAATAGGAGATGATTTGAGCAAATGTGCCAATATTTGTTTTGCTACGACAACGCACAGAATTTGCAATATGGTTTGTATATGTGTGTGTGTGGAGGCCCGTTAACTGGGGAGAGTTCCGTAACGCTGTGTTTTCAAGGGATGCTCAAGTCAGCGGTATTTGAAAGGGTGATGCAATCAGCCGGCCCGCTCCTCTATGATCGGTGTTAAGCATCACGCAGACGCTGTGCCCGTGTGGGAATCTGTTGTTATTCATTGTTTATGTCATAGAAAATGGAGAAATACCAGGGGAACGCTTTCGGTGAGCTTGAGCGGAACTGGGAAACAAGCGATTGTCAAGATGTCTCATTACTGTGTGAACGGTAAAAGAGATATTCTTTCCTTACATCATCATCCACAATTTACTTTCAGACATTAGCTATGCACAAAACGAGTACGGGGGGGAAAGCACATCCCTCGAATCCACGTATATTTCCCATGACGCTCTCGTCATGCACGGCACCAGCGGGACTTTCTCTTTCAACTGTTATTGTTCTCCTTACAAAGGTAATTTGGTCCAAGTAACTCACAATATGGGATTTGAATGTAAAATAATTGTTCTAATGGTCATCTGATCAGCCATTGTCATTCCAGTTCGGTGAAATCATCTCTGAGGCACAGCTGCGTTTGTCTTTTATTTGTGTCCTTTTCCAATGAAAGGCAGCTTAGTGGACATTGATTTGATATGACTTGTTTTCATTTCACAATGATCTCTTTTCTTCTCTGCATTCTCTTGTATATATTAGGTTTTCTTCTTCTTTTGATGACTGTCATACTTAATTTTTTTTCCTCTTTATATTTTGTTATACGTGTTTTCACATTCTTTCATTCTTCATTCTTTGTAAAAGTTTTATAAATTTATTTTGCTGGTGTATCTGCTGTGATTTATATCTTGTGTGCATCCTTCTATGGCACATGGAGGCGTTTCACTCGTAGTTAAAGGTTCTTATAATAAGATTCAGGTTGACGGTACACTGGACTGATCGACATCCAAGTTAGCCCAGCCAAACATAAAGGACATTGATCATTGACCAGGAACTATCTATATATCTAGCCCCTATAGGAGCCTTTCCCATGCTACTAGTACCTTGGAAGCGGCAATAGGGTCAGACGAGGACACCCTGGGTGATATTTACGAGTCGAAGCTTACCTCTTTAACAACAGGCGACGCGTGGCCACGCCCTATGACCCTGCCCGGTGGCCAAGGGTCACAATACCCATATCCAGTTTTTCTTCACCTCCTCCCTTATGCCACCATCTACACGTAGGAAGTTTCGATTCTACGTTTCTCTTGGGATGGGGATGTCCTTTTGGGGGGAAACGTTCTCCCATATCAAGGGCAAAAGTCGATGGAGCTCACATTCAGGAGGCGAAGGACCATATCATACGAAACTGTGGACGTGTTGTGGATTCAGGCAATTCTTTGTTAAAAGCTTACCCAAATGTTGAGGGTATCACTTCTTTACTATTGGCACAAAGATTGTCCTCGATCTCTCAGCGTCCGGGAGAGACATTTCGGGCGTGAATATGGCGGGCAGGTACAGTTACCTGTGAGATCATAGCTGCTCGGTGACTGACGGTAGTAACCACCTCACGTCCGTCGATGCCATTACTAGACTCTGGGTACTTTACGCCCCGTCGATGGTGCCAGATCTCTCCTTATAAAATGCTTCGTGTCCTCGTGATGTGAACCAAGCAGTAGGACCATGTTTTATATCCTAGGCCAAGAGGTTTCGCTTGTTTCGGCGGAGATGGTGGTTGTGGCGTTAACGGCGCAAGAAACTGGCGCTGGATCGGGACACTCTGGGTAGTGGAACTGACTGGCGTTGGGACCGCAGTGCGGGGTACGTCTCACGATAATTCATAGGGTAGTGTATCCCAGTTTCCTTGTTTTCCGGTGTAGCTCGAAGGGACACGCCTCAAATGCCTGTCGCACTGACCGTCACTGTGGCCCTACGTACGTAAGATTGCTAGGGTAAACATTTGGGTTTGGCCATCCTTCGTAGGATATGCTTTTCACGTGTCATATGGATTTTTGGGCCCAGTATCCTTCGGCTGCAATGAGGACTCCGCTGGTTTCTGGCCTGAGCCTCTTGCTGGCTTGGTTATCGGTAGAAAATTCCCAATGTATTGTTATCGGAAGGTGATAGAAATCAGCTGTATTTTCGAAAAGGTGGTATAATGAACCAGCTCTCTCCTCTGTTATCTGGGAGCAGCGTTTAACATCACAGAGACGTTGGCGACCCCGTGGTATTCTGTTGTTCTAGAGTTCATTTTATCTATATGAGAACGGGAGCCCTTCCAGTTGACCTAAAGTGAACTAGTGATAAGTAATTTTTTGAAATACGTATGTGAACACTACAGAGAAATTCCTTGCAACTTACACCAGTTCTATTTTTAGATTTAAGGGTTCAAAACAGATCTTGTGCGATGTGGATGCATTTAAAAAAAAGAGTATGAAGGAAATATATATGAATATTGAGATACCACAAGCCGAAAGAAATACCGCAGTAAAATGAAGGACCAGAACTGTATGAACTACCGCTCCTGTACCAGCAGATGGTTACGACTGAGTTGCCTGGCGTAGTTGCTCTGCCATATTTCTGTCGAAGGCCGAACGAATCCTGTGTCATACGCGTGATGGAACGTTAGCGTTGGCGGCGTAGAGGATGTGTGATACCTACGGAGGCGTGGGTTTATGAGGCATGGGATGGGCGTGGCGTTATGTAGCAGGGCGTGGAGAGGCTTAGGCGGGCGCTTACGAGACGGAGTGAGGTATAAGGAGCTGTGGTGCCGGATGTGGTGAGATGTTTTTAGGAAGTACGTTACCTAATCACACAGTGTGCTGTGAAGTATGCTGTGGTGTGAGGAAATAGCTCGTTACGCGGTAAGATGCGGATGTGGTCTCGTCTGGCGTGGATGAAGACGTGCGCTGGCGCGTGGATGGATGTACGATGTCAACACGTATGATGAAAAGCAATTGCAGGATTTCGTCGTAAGATCTGCCTCTTCAAATGGACCTAACACCTGGTTATTCTAATGTACGTAAGTTTTCCTGTAAGATCTTAATGGCAGGCAGAAGCGTCTGTAATCATTACTTCCCGGAGATAAATGTACGATAACACGATTAAAACCGTGAGGCTAAATAAGAGAATGTTTCGCACAATTTCAGACAATTAGTTAAAACAATGGGTGTAGACAAGCCCAGCCCATGGCAAAAACAAAATTACAACAGAAAGAGAACAATAAACTTGATGATTTTTTTCAACAAAAATAAGTTTCTTTCGTAATGTCATCCGTTCGTAAAGAACTGCCACGTCTCTGGTACCACAAACTGTGTAGTTGACAAAAACGCTGTTGGAGCTTTTAAGTCGTCTGGTCGTTTCCTTTACTGGATCGCTCGTGGCTATTATTAGCAATACGCCTGGGTGGACACACACTCGTTGTTCATCTGTGCCTTGTGTCATTACCTCCTACAGGATGTGGTGACACAAGAAGGTCACCGTGGGTCCTCACCGTAGCAAGAAAAGACAAACCCTTGTAAGATGTGTCAGCCGGACAGTTTACGTTCATAACAACGCCGCCGAAAGACATGCCCGTAAAAAAATAAAATGAAAAACTAAGAAGAAGGTTTGTGTAGTTCATGCGTAGCCATCGACGATTTCGGAATGGATATCGCCATGCCCGAGAGATACGAATCTCCGTACCCAGGCCTGACATATAGACATCAACGCCTCTCAAAAGTGAATGATTCACAGTGAGGGAGACTGGCTGTGAATCTGTGACCTCAGCCAGCCTTTGATCTCTTGGCATGGTAATCAGGAAAAGGCCCAACTCCAAGTCATAAACAATACATTCACCGAGCTCAGTGTTAAGTGAATGATCTCAACAGGAACCATCATCTAAAGGCGTTGCCAAACGAAAGCGGAAGGAACTCAGCTATTTCCTAAGTCGCAGGATGATCACAATACGCTTCTTCCTTCCATTTCAGAGGAGATGGAGCAATTGATTACGTCGGAATGTTATGTTATGTCATCCAGAGTGAATTCGCGATCAAATCATCTGTTTCAACACCCAACCCTATACTAACTGTGATGGAATCTGTTAGATTCAAAAGCACATAAGAAAGGAATAAACTGTATGAGGCGTGTTGGTCTATGCCAGGCAGCTTTTAATAAAACCCATGCACTTTCACTCATGTAAACATCCAATTTTTGATGGTAAAGTTCTATGGTTTTAGAATTTACTTTCCCATTAGATGATCAAATACAATCGTCAACAACTCTTTCAGAACCAATGTTTTCCCACGTCTGTTTTCAGATTTGATTTTTTCATGTCAAAAAGCATTTATTACAAGTACCCTGTATTGAAACCCCTTTACTGAGCCCTCTCAACTACTTATGTTTCGATCATATTACCCCTCTGCGTCCTCAAGGGCACAGCAAATCTAATTTTCATAGTCCCTCCTCATGGGAAAGATTTCCTGTGTCAGTTATCATTTCTCTCATCCTTCTTCGTTTGCTTTCTAGAAAGTTTATGTCCATTTTATGACACGTTGCCCAGAACTGCACTTTATAATGAAGGTGAGGTCTCACTAAAGATATATATAACTGCAATATGAAGACATTTTAATGAGGATGAAGAAGAATATGACACTGAAAGGCAGCGATGAGTTTTGCTACTGGGTGATCATATGCAAAGGATCTGGATATAATGAAATATATTTCTGTATATCAAGTCGATTTTTTGTCTGAAATGAAGTAATTCGAAATGAAATTAGGTTTTGGGTAAATTTTGATATATGGAAGTACCTATTCAATGGATCATAACTCTATATTTTCTATTTCTATTTCTCTTTGCTAATGCTTCTCCTTAACCGCACCTTCACAAGAGTAAGTCCGATACTAAAAAGACTTACCCGAAAAAAATGGACTTTGCTTGTGCCACTTTCCCAAACCATAGTCACAGACCGATCGTCTAGTATCTCCCTGATAGTCTGGTAAGGTTTTGGGATGTGCCTCACGGCCAGGAGGGACATCAGGGTTCCAGCGTAGCTCCGTGTTAACACCAGCGTCATGATCATCCAAGCTGCTAGCACGAACCTCTCCCACCACAGGTCTGGAGATCGTGAGTAGTCTGTCGAGATATGAAACTCTGAGATCAATAACCTGTCTCAGTATTCTTTGCTCGGCGCTAAAGGCTTTTTTCTTAGTTGATCTATACTCTATTAAGTACTTGGATAATGAGGTGTATCTTAAGGATGAACGGCCTCGATGTCAGGTAACCAGCGAAAATGGCTTACAAGGAATCCGAGAAAATTAATCAGTGTTATTTTTGTAATCGCTTCTGGTGTTTAATGGATCGTTTTGTGTTTACCTAACTCTTCTCCACCATAAACTCATTTATACAGTACGCTTTCCTTCATTCACCTAGGTTTAACTTTTACTTTAAACCGGCCTTGGACTTACCTTAGGTTATTATCTGGCCAATATATTCTTCATCACTCCGCACTCATTTTCACAACACTTATCTTTAGTGGAAAAGTACAGGACAGCTAAGTAGTAGGTGTTCAGTATATTCTTTGCGGTGGTTGCACCTTGAGCAAAATGGGTCGTGGGATCTATTGAAATTGTGTTTGTGGTGTTGTAGGATTGTATGATGTCCACAGGAAAGTGTAATTCGTGTCTGTTTCGAATACCCCTATAGTCTGAACACTCACCCTTCTCCCACTTCTATTTATACAGTGGCACTATACATGCATTCCACCAATCCTCAGGCACCTCACCATGATCCATACACACACTGAAAATTTCTACGAACCACTCAACAGCACATTTAACCCCTTTTCCTAATAAATTCAACTGCAATACCATCCAATCCTGTCGCCGTGTCACATTTCATCTTCCGCAAGGCTTTCACCACATCTCTCTTCAGCAAACCACTCTTCATGACTCTCTCACTTCGCATTCCACTCCGACCCAAACACCCTGCATCTGCCACTTTTTCATTAAAGGCATTCAACAGTCCTTCAAAATACTTACTCCATATCCTCCTCACTTCATCATTACCTGTCATCACTTCCCCATTTGTCCCCTTCACCGATGTCCCGATTAATTCTTTTACCTTTCGGACATTATTTACATAATTCCAATTCATCTTTTAGTCCTTTCAAACATTTAATAATTCTCCTTCACCCAACTCTCATTTCCCTGTCCTTCAACCCCTGTACCTCGCTCTAGACCTTCTGCCGCTTTCTCTTATATATCTCCCAATCATTTGCACTCCTTCCCTGTAAGTACTGCCCAAAACGCCTCGATTTTCTCTTTCACTTTAACCTTTACTTCTTCATCCCACCAATCACTACCTTTTCTAATCTGCCAGCCTTTCACGTTTCCCAAGCCACATGCATCTTTTGCAAAAGCCATCTCTGCTTCCGTAAAATCTCCCATTTCTGACGTTCTTCCCTTGCTTCATTTACTTTCATCTTTTGCGTTTCTTCACTCTATCTCTTCTAGTTTTCTTCAAAAAATTCTCCATGCTCGCTACTTTTATCACTCTCTATTCCCCGATCTTGTTTCCTATTCTACGAAAACCTTTACAACTCCTCACCCTCGGTTCCAAAAGAAACTGATCAAACATCCAACCAGCTGCCTCTCTCACAACATTCACATCAAAAACTCTCTATCTAACACGATTATCAATTAATATGCAATTCAGTAATGCCCGCTGCCCAACTCTCATACACACAGGCGTATACTTGAGTATATCCCTCGCTTTTCTTTTAACCATTTATGTCCAATCACCATTTCTGTTTTTGGTACATAAAACCATAAGCTGTTCCCCTTTTCCGTTCTAATGCTGAATGCTCCATGCACACCAATTATACTCTCAACTGCCATATTATTCACATTAGCATTTAAATCACC
>JAUUDW010645484.1:0-10793 GCA_032361385.1 Panulirus guttatus | reverse complement strand
ACAAAAGTAGCGAGTGTACATAAGATCCAGGTAAAACCAGAAGGAAACAGAAAATACGGACAGTCATATGCTTTCGTAAGATTACATCGCCTGGACTAAATACTGATAAAGAAAATCAGAATACAATACACCAGCCGCCACTGGGCGGGGCCAGCAAGTGGAACATAAAACAGGTGAAGCGATTATGGCCATGTCACCCTCGTCGACCTCACCTCTCTCAAGTTACAAACTTAAGTTACCCTATGTTCTGGGAAAACGTATGTACAATTCTTTCCACATATAAAGTTATCTAGTTTATGTAAAGCAACATTTTGATTCATATTAATATCTAACCTATGTTTGAAAAGAGGCGGTTCAACAATATCCGTTACTGCGTTATTGTATGTGATAACTTTAACACTGCTCCAGTCATTATGATGACCAAAGACTTTGAGGTGAACAAAAATTGCATTAGATTCTTGAACATACCTAACACTGTTTTTTATGTTGTTCATCCCTGATATCAAGAAGTTTACCAGTTTGACCAATGTAAAACTGAACATACTTTTTATAACAAGGGATAACGTACACACAATCCTTCTGAGAAGTTACATAATTCTTTATAAGACTTTCCTCAATCGTATTATTATTGCTGAAGGCTATATTGATGTTGGAGAATAATAAGCAAATTCTCACAATAAAGTAATACTAGCACGTTTCTGTTCACAAATGGTTGTGTAGGATGAATATTGTAAAAAGACTTCATAGCAAGATTACAAGCTGAATCATGGAAATGTTTGGGATCCTGTAATCTATAACCAATGTCATACATATTGCAGAATTAAACACCAGTCAGTTCTGGACTACATATGCGAAATGCTCTGAGAACAACTGATGAAAACACAGAACGTATCAATTTATTGTGATGAGTAGAGTAACAGCCAATATATGAACATACATATGTGGATTTACGATATATGCTAAACTTTAGGTTACTATCATCCCTATAAATATTACAGTCTGAGAATGCGTCCCTCTACTTCCAGCTAAACGTGTAGCAACAACTGAACGGATCTGAAGAGAGAGTTATGAGAAATGAGGAGGGAACAGCGTGGAACGAGTGAGGAGGCGGCCTCAGCGGAGACCTGGGCGTTGTAGGGTGGAGTGTGACGGAGAACGTTTGCAGCGCTGGCCGATAGCCTCCGTCTCCAAGTCGGTCGCCAACCGTCTCGCGTCTTGTGGACGCCATGTTGAGGGCAAAAACCCAGACGGATTTCACATGGATTTACAATTCAAATGAGTTCTTCCTCAAGTTATTGTGCTGCGTGTTAATCTAATACCTACAAATCAATTAATATTATTTGTAGATCTAGCGCATACCTATAGATGCTATACTTTCTCCCCTGAGTTGTAAAGGTCGGAAATATTGAAGCAAACTATTGATTACCTCAATGTATTGAGGGTAAATGGCCTCTGACTCATGCACGAAGCCTGCTTTAAAAAATAACATATAAAGTAACTGTATATACTTTTTCAGACTGGTGGCACGTGAAGATCAAGTAAATTCAAGCAAAAAATAACTGTATCCAATAGAAAAAAAAAATACCGCGTCGTCCTAGCTGTTCTGGTTAATGATTACCATACTGTAATTGCAAACGCCTTTAATGATGAGCATATAAATGATTCTTAAACCCTGAGAAAACAATCACCACAGGCCAATAAAGTCTTTGAAGAATAGATGCCACATCGACCCTTGTTTTGCATTCCACTGCCACTGATACGGAAAGTCAAGTCGATCGCAGCGTGAAAATTCCTGAACGCAATCCATCCAGGGCGCTGCAGCGTCTCACAATGGCAAGGGAGGAGCCAGCACTCTCCCTCACCTACCTTTGCGTCTTCTCGACGAAAAAAGAGTGAAAATGGGTAAAAGAGTAAGAGTCCAGTGCCTGTAACTGTCGCCCTGAATATATTCTTCTGTCTAGCGCATTGCTCTTAAAGCCAATCACTTTCTGGGCCAAAGGTACTATGGTTTTAAGGAAAAAAATGAAAAGATTTACCGACAATGCCTTACACAACTTCCTTGACTGTTCCCTATAAGGCGCTAGATGACCGAAGATTCGTTCATACTATACTCCAGAGTCCTGCCAAAAGAATTTTGACACTTGTTATTCGCGGGACACCACTTAAGTGGTTTGACAGCTACCACAGAAACCGAAAACAATGTCTTTTTTCTGTTATACGCTTCCAAATGTCAAATGAATACCTATGAAATATTTCTAGGCAGCGGTATGCGCTGCGCGGGCCGCATGTTGCCCCCACTTGTCTTTGCAGGAGAGATAGAGGAGGAGAGATATGATGAGTAATTGCATAAAAAAGTGTAAAAAATAATTGTGAGTACGGGGAAAAGTACTCCATTCATCGGACTCTGGCATATATAAGGTGTACATATCTAATGTAACTCTTTAATGTAATAAGAGAACTTTTTTGTACAATGATTCTACATGTTAATAATTTCAAAAAAACCTTCATGGCTTTATCAACATTTTCTATTGCCCCAATTGGCCTTCACAATTTTTCCAGTGAACATCACTGATTTAAGGGATATGCAAGATTTGGTAGTGATCATGAGAAAACTAGATAAGACTGACAGTCTCTGGAATGACAATTGTGTGTCTGGTCCTGAAAACATTATTTTTCATGTTAGTAATCAAATGAACACAGTTCCATTACCGGCTTGTTATTAACAGGTTCTTTTCGAATTCTGCATGGGTTACTGAAGCTTCCTTTACCTATTAATAGACCTGAGACTCTTACTAACACCAGGTTCCTATGCTACATATCGAAGAGCCATTAGTATGGAAATCATTCCCCCTTGACTGTCCAGCAAGCTATATCAAAACCATGTGGAATAACGTCTCGCATTCATAACTCTCTGACAATCTAAGCGAGTCGCTCCATATTCCGGACGAACTTTAAACAGAGCCTTGATTTAGCAAGATCACGTGACGTGGATAGATATACATTTAAATGAGATGCCTCCACTCCATCTAACTAGAACGGTCTCACTAAATCTTGTTCCTCAGATTAATGAGCGAGCTTTGGTTAATGAACTAGTAATCAGACTAACCAAAAGTGTCCTTCTACACATTCGATCACAGTCAGTTCAGGTCTAAACAATGAAACTGGTTTTACCGAACCAAGGAAATAAATGTTTCATTTTTCTCTTTTAATTAAAGGTGATGAACAGCGCGCTAGATAACCCGAACCTGACGATGCAAAACAACAGCTCACGAATATGTTACAAGAGCGGACGAAACGTCTCATGTGCTAAACGTAACAAACTTGTCAGTCACAGACATTCAATCACACATCAAGTCACCCTTATATTGGAATATTCTACTTGGCAAACTCGTAAAAATTTGAGTTCCTTATTCACCATTAAATCTAAGTGCAAGATATACCTCCTAGTTCACTGCTGCACTGTCTGATATATCTTTATTTTCTGTCACTGTATGAATCATTCTGTTGTCATATCCTTAAAGAAAAAATAACTTTTTCAACAACGATTGCATCGAAAGGACCCATTGGTCTTTTGTTGTTTGAATTCCTTTGTATTCATTTTGCATTTCTTTGTATAAACTATACTTGTTAACTGTTTATTAAAGATATTACCATAATCCACGATGTGTCACGAATATTTCCTTGAATACGTATCAAGAGTAAAAGTATAAACCAAACTTCTGGCCTTCTGAAGTAACCAATTTACATAACCGTAATCGTAAAGCGTGTGTTACTTACTGCCTTTACATAACATTGTAACACTGTATACTTCCCTAGAGTCAAAGATAAATAAAAATTTTAATAGTCTAAAAAGTAATGGGTCAAGACACTGTACTACAGTTAGTATTGTTATTATCATAATTATCATTATCATTATTTTCTTTATCATTATCACTATCATTATCATCAGTGATGCAAGTTTTGCGTAAGATTTGGTAGAGAAATTGCAAGACAGTCCAAGTTCTTTGCTCAGCCAGACTGGCAGTTAGCTTGGGATAATAATTTACTCAGATGTATTACCAGAAAGGTTAGATACTCCTGATTTATTTATGTGGCTGCTGGTTCCTCTCGTGTTTTTGTTGCAAGCGTGTAAGAGGACCCAAATGTTCCTTTATTTATGGCAGGTCCTTCAGCACACTTAAAACGTTTGTGTCTTGAAGCTCTGTAAATATGACATGCTTAGTTCCTTGTTCTCGGCTATAAATTTTCAAAATCATTAAATGCACTATTTGTCATAAGTGCTCTTTCCTAGTACTGCACTGACTGCGGAAAAATATTACTGTAAGTTCACTTTACTAAGAGACGATTAAGTAAATTATGATTTTTTGTCAATATAAAGTCAGGGGAAGCGAAAGTAAATCCTAGATGGTGAAACTCCTAAACCAGAGTTCATTTAATATTATGAATTATATCACGGAAATCCGAACGGCCATCAGTTTAATCTAATTTAAACGCCAGGAGTGGCTAGTTTACCGTGAAACCTATGTTCCTTCTGCGAGGGTAGCTCAGTAGGCATACAGAGGTTAAACTTTTTTTTTTCTCATTATCATCAGATAATTATAACATTAGACATAAGAGCGTTAAGCCATTACTTTAGTTTAAACTCTTGTCATACATAAGCTGAGCCATATATCTGATGTGAGCAAAGGATGCAACTTCAAGTCTCAGGTAAGATTCTAATAACGATAATGTGATGTACAGTATCATGCAATAGTTTCTTTAAACTTACATCTAAAGGTTTAATATTTTCAAGATTTAAGACAGTGCTCCAGTGCACGTTCATAACCCTTTCCACACACTTTACATTTTATGTGATTAACATTGCCGTAAAGCCAAACACACACACTTTACATTTTTTGAGGGTGATATTTTCAGACAAGCTAAACTGTCATTGACCTCTATAGGTCAATCGTAATCAGGCAGTGACAACATCTCGTAGTCTATTGATCTTGTTTATTTCTCTATACACATGACTTAACACACTTTATCATATGATAGACGATGAATTTACCACTGCCTTCCAATGCCTTTTTTGCTTTAGATTCAACCGATAGCTCTCTTCTGATCACAGTTTTGAAGCTGCTTTTCTCAACCCAGTAAGCTATTTAATAGTCTTGATCTAATACAGTGTTACTCAAGGCATCATCTTTACCATGGTCTCGTTGACGAACATGAGAGTGAATCTCCAGGTTTATCTTGTATTCCCTTACCAGTACTGTGCACACATCTGCATCTGGCATCAAAAGCAAGCATGTTACGTTCTGGCCTCAGGATGTTAAGGGCAAGTAATGAGGACAGATGACCAGAGGTAATCAAATTGTCTATGGTTGACTTTTGTCCTTAATGTTTATTATAACGTTCCTCTCTAATCCTGGACTACTGGTATTAGTTTTTGCCCTCCCCAGAGACAGCAATGACACCCGTCAATATAGATATTCAGTTTTTTGTGTCCAGTCTTGAAATTCTGTGTTCAAGAGCACTGCTTCAGCCATGATAAAGGTGAGGTTTATGTGTAATTAGTTTCTTGATGTAATTACCTGTTTGCACCGTTCTGGGGTGGAGTTTCATATACTCTTGGAGTCCCATCTCTCGAACATTCTCTACTGTCAAACTTATTCTAAAATCTCTGTATGGTGTCTGATTTAACCATATCCTTAGTCACTCTGTTACATTTATCAACCATTCTTATGCTATAAAAGTAGTTGTTTGCATCATTTTTAACAAATCTTAAAAAGTCCAAGGCTATGATCATATCCTCCCAACTCTTCTCGCTTCCAAGGTGGGCAAATTTAAAGCCTTTAGCCTTTCCTTTTATGTTTATTATTGTAACATCTTTGTTGCCCTCCTTTGGATCTTCTCTTTTAGCTCTCTGTGCATCTTATAGGTGCAGTAACCAAACTTCTGAAGCATATTCTAGTTTTGTCTTTATGTAGGATATGAACAGCTTGCTAAACGTGTATGCGTAGATATGTGTGTGTGTTAACGTCAAAAAGGATTATCTTTCTGGGTGGCGGGAAGTACTGTTGCTTCCTAATGTTGTGTCGCTAGTGTAATCAAGAC
The DNA here is from genome assembly GCA_032361385.1 of Panulirus guttatus. NCBI lineage: Eukaryota > Metazoa > Arthropoda > Malacostraca > Decapoda > Palinuridae > Panulirus > Panulirus guttatus. Next base: position 4,694 of record JAUUDW010645484.1, on the reverse strand, counting down.
AAGATTCCCATGTTACTATACGTGGGTGAAGTGAGGGAAGATTTATTAAGAAAAGAGGATCTACCAGACAGAAGTGGAGGAAGCAAAAACGAAGAAAAACCAAGAAGGATATTGAATGGTGTAGAATGTAATGACCATGAGTTTTTTTCTTCTATTGTTACCTTTTGGAATTTTGCAGTTTGATTCAACAGCAGTGCTGGTCCTTCCCATTCACTGTCTTTTCTCCTTGTCTTGTTACCGTATATCCGTCCAGGTAAACCACATCTAATATTCTTGTTAAGCTTTGGTTTAAATATACGTCAGATATCTATCCCGCTCTCATCTGCTGGATCCTTAGATTCAAGTTCCTTGCCGTTTTCCACCACTCCATCAGCGTTTACATTTACTAGTCCTTAGCACAGACCGTATTTTGCTGTTTCCTTGTGTTCCATTAGTGCTGAAGGGGACGCTACCTCTTTTTCCTGGTTCATCGAAGTTTTTGTACTCTGGACTTTCTCTCCGAATTCTTCCATTACAGTCTTTGTTCTTCCTTTTTATGTTCTCACTGTCCGCCGGACAGTTGCTTTGCTTTAAGACTTCCCCAGTGCTTCCCTCCATCTGAAATACGTCCCATCTCTCCTGTACAGTGAATCCCCCACTTCCATATACAACCCACTATACCTCATTGATGATTTCCTTCATACTTCCACTCTCCAGTATCTCCAGGATTGTCTTTACTTCCTTTTGAATCGTATCCTTCCTAGAATCATTTTTGTGCTTCATGTAGACCAAGTGCAAGAATCATTTTACAACTCTTTAACTCACTTTTCATTACATCTACGAGTCATTGACTGTAGTTTCTTTCAATCAACTTCATTCACTTCTGTGGTTCTCATCCTTCAACTACCCAGAACTAAGTTTTTGGTTACTTTAAGACACATAGATACTACTGACTTTGTTTCGCACAGCATATTTATCAATATATTTTCTTTTTATATTTTTCTGCCATCAGGCATCTCTTACCTCACATAACAAATGTAAATGTTGTTTATCTTGTACGTCACTCATTGCAACTTTCTCTTCCTCCCTTATCACATTTCTGGTATTTCTGTTGTCGAGTGGTATTTCTCCGCCCAACCTCATCTCACTTTAAGCCCCTGCCCATATATATCTGTTCTCAGGTGACTGTGCTGCAGTCATTGTTGATCTTACATCCGCTTTTAGCCCATGCATCTCTTCCCTTAGGCCTTACATCTTCTGAGTCCGGCAATCTACAAACTTCTTGATTTAGGAGGGTAAGAAGCCTCACTTGGATATGAGCTTCTCTTGACTTCGGTATCCTAGTTCAGACCCAGAAATGAAAGCATCTATATTTCTAAGTCTTGGGTCTAGTTGGTATCCGCTCAAAGTTCTTGGTCCTCTGGTTTTCCATCAAGGCAAAGGCAACCTTCTCCTTAATCAACTCAAGGCGCTTCATTATCATTTTATCTTGTTCATAGGACTCAGAATATTACAAATATGATGTTGCTGCTCGGAACTTCGTAAATGACTGAACATATACGATCACTTGCTAAACTTTAACTGTGCAAAAGTTTGTGGGGATGGTAGCACAACTTTCACAGGCTTACCTCTAGTACCTTTCTCGTTCCAAACTTTTCCTCCTGCATCACAAGTTTACACTCTACCATTTGGCAGCATTGTTTTGTTATCTTAGATGCGTTTTTGCTGTGCCTATTTACTCGTTTTGCATATCAAGATTTGTACTCTGTATGGTTCTGAACTCTTACTTAATGATCTTTAGTTGTTACCGGCCATTGTATCCATTATCATGCATGCTTTTGTGATCAGTTTCAGATGCTTTGATGAAAGCCAATTCATGTGCGTCGTGGGAGGATAGAGAATGAGGCTGTATACTCACCGTTCGCTGGCCAGAGTCACAGTGTTGCCCCGTTAGCAAATCTGTTTCTATATTCTTCTTTACATTTGAATTTCAGTTTTTGCTTTCGATCTGCAATTCTAACTTACGTGAATATCTGCATTTGCTGCAGCGTTGCAACACTTTAGCCAAACTTGTTCTCTGGGTTCAACGTCCAAGTATGACGCTTAAAACTGAAAAGTATCCTGAATATCTTCCCTAACCTTCCCGCGTGATGCACGTTGCTGTCGCTGACATTTGCCCCTTAACCTCTACCCAGGAATTTACTGAATAATCTGTGACCAGAACTATATATCACCGGTCCCTCGAGTAAATCTCCTCCATTATCCAATGCATAGTGTGTGTAATGTCACATTTGAACTGTACGGGGTGGGGATTTTGCATTCGTGGGACCCCATCTCTAACATTCTCTATTCCACATATTTTCTTATATCTGCATGATGTCTACATCAAACCTGTCTTTAGTCATTTGATTCAACTCAAAAACCACTCTCAAACTACTAAAGTACTTCCTTACATCTTTTTCAACAAGTTTTTGCTTGATCTCATGTTGGGTCATCTGAATGTTCTCTCTCGAATCATTTACTATCTACATCATCGATTTGTTGAGTGTGACCAGGTCAACCCTCACACTTTTGTCCTCTTCTCTCTTTCTGTGTAACTTAGCTCTCTTAATTCTGATACTATCTTTGCTGTTCTCGTGTGGTCCTTCTCTAGTAGTTATTTCTGAGGTGAACAATCTCGAGAAGTACATTCTTGCTTTATCCTCATGTATGATGTGGAAAGCTTGCCCCGTGATTCATTATTCACTAACTTGAATGCTATTCTAATACTTGCCAACAGAAATTTGGTCTCTTGAACTGTTCTTCTAATGTGGGACTCCAGCGTTATATTGAGGACACTGTCGATTCCCAAGTCCTTATCACACTCTGAATCCTGGAGCTTATTTCCTGCCAGGCCTTCTTTCACTGTCATCATCCATGTATGGGATCAGCTTTGGAGTTTGTCAGAGTTCCCTTGTAAGGTGATGCAGTCCTCCACGCGCTTCACTTCATTCAAACCACTGCTTCATCTGCAATCATGATCAGGTGGGAAGCTATACCTTCGGGCGAATTGTTTACATAGATCAAGAAGAATATTGGCACTACATTAGTTATCTCGAGCTATATGGAGAAGGCTCCTTTGTTCCTTACCGCTTAATAGTCTTCTGTCCACCAAAGGACTTTTCCATTATTTCTCCCTGATGATCCAATTTCCTTATCAGCCTCTCCTGCGGCACAGTGTCAAATGCTTTCTAACAGTCTAGATACAAACAATCCGCCCAGCCTTCCTTTTTGTCTGAGAGGTTTAACTGTGCTACACAGAATCTCGTTTCCCTAAAACCGTGATGTCTCTCATTTAGGTAAGTTCTCCTCTGCAGAAAGTCACATCTTTGCTTTCTGATTATCTTTTCCAGAACCTTATGGACCAGACTCGTCAGTTTAAACACAGAGACACACATACACTCACAGACACAGACACAGACACACACATACACACACACACACACACACACACACACACACACACACACACACACACACACACACACACACACACACACACACACACGCACACCAGCCTGATCCAGTTACCTATTCATCGAGCAGCCCTGAGGGATGGATGAACACCTGGGATGGGCGTAGGCCGACAGCCATGCCCAGAATTCTAACACATTTAGGTTAGACCTCGAGCTGGCCCGAGATGACTCGTAGTTAGTAACGGTAACCACTACTCCACTTGTGTGTGTGTGTGTGTGTGTGTGTGTGAACTGACAATGTCAGATAGGGACATCTGCCTACATCATCGCCGGTACGACTTTCAACCAGATACTTCTCGTAGTAAAACCACAAGAGGCCTCTGACGTGCCATTGTCTCTCAAACCTACTGCCTCGCCTTCGGTACCTCGCTCGATACACTGTCAAGAATTTTCCTTATTTTCGTGTTCATCTTTTGTGGCCTCTTGAAACTCTGTTTAGCGAAGATTATCTATCAAACTGTAATACTGACACTCGTCTTACCTACTCTAATCTTTTTTTACATTTGTAGGAAAAAGGTACTAACTCAACGCCTTTTTCAAAATGATTATGGAGACTTTTTCAGGATATTGTTATGTAATTGAGACTAGTTTGCATTTTAAGAAAGGCTATACATATACATTTTTTTTGAGTCCTGTTTTACAATCCCTTTTCTACAAATGGATATCTTGCCCACGCTTCACATCAGGAGAAACTTTGAAATTATAATCTACAGCGTTCGAGAGAATGTATGTATAGATTTTCTTTTGTGGACACATACATCGTATGAGGGATCAGAATCCTGTCACCAACCTGAGCTGAAGTGTTGCCTGGTTAAGCTTACGGCCCACGACTGTGCTCCAGTATATAAAGCCCGGCTCCACCAGGGAAGTTCTTAAAGAAGAAAATACGACTGGTGGGAAACTGTGTCTGGAAGTTATTGGTGTTTACATGTAAATATTCCTGAGAATCTGAGTCAAGCGAGAAGAGGCAACTGGGGATGTGGTTCAGAGAAGGAAGTGACTTCTGTATTGCTGGCATCACTGACCTTAAACTGGCAATAAAACAACTGCTGTTGAGAAATATTGTAATCATCTTGAACGAGCTCACAAAGGATATATACTTCGGGAACACAGGTTCATCCATTAGATGTGTGTGTGTGTGTGTGTGTGTGTGTGTGTGTGTGTGTGTGTGTGTGTGTGTGTGTGTGTGTGTGTGTGTGT
>JAUUDW010645473.1:0-10794 GCA_032361385.1 Panulirus guttatus | reverse complement strand
AGACCACTTGAGACTCAACAAAGAATGGCTCGGTGCCGCTGAGGTGGTGGACAAGACAGTGTGGTTGGGGTTGGCTAACCGGTGTAGGCTTCCTCGTGCTTGGCCCGGGCGGCGGGCGACAGCTGCTCCTGACTGTCGTTCCGATGGTTCTGTAGTTCGGCCAGCGAGCGGCCGTAGGTGGGCGCCCCGCTGCCTCCCCTCTGGCCCTCACCTGCGGCGGCCGCAGCGTCGCCCTTCATGAACCGGGCGCGGCTGCGGCGGGGAAGCCGAGGAGAGAAGAACAGTAGTAGTAGTAGAAGTAGTGGTAGTGGTCGTAGCAACAGCAGTAGTAGTAGTAGTAGTAATAGAAGTGACTTAATTTCACATAGTCATTTACAGGTGGTACTCACACACATAAAATCACAGACCTGGCATCTAAGATGACTAGACTCACCGCCAAGGAGAGGACTGAGTTGGGACGACTTACCCTCTGGAGATGAGGAGACCGACGCACAGCAGGAGGGCCAGAGTGCAGGCCACGCCCGACACCACGGGGGCCAGCACGTGCGGGTCCAGGTACAGGGGGGAACCCGTCGCCTCCACAACTTCCACCACCGACTCCGGCGCCAGGGTGGCTGCAGAGGTGGAGCAGATGATCGCATTAGCCCCACTAGCACGACCGCGCGACCCTTGAACGCGGCGGAACGACCCCTGAACACGACGGTTACGACCCCTGAACACGACTGACTCCTCGACATATGCGATGCGATCGTTTGGTATGTCGACCTGACCTTTGACCTAACCTACCCTTTGGGGTCAGATCCAAAGGCCAGGCCATTATCACCGAAAAGGTCGTAACGCCGTGCTTAAGGGTCGTACTGTCGTGCTCAGGGATCGAACCAACATCCCCAAGATGTTGATTTCAACATTACATCACTATAACATTCTTGTATATCATATAAATGATATACGTAGCCTCTAATATGACTCTGATCGCTTTACCGCCATGCGTAAATCAATTATGAAACACCTACAAAACAGTGGTGGAAAAATCGTCCAACATTTCTGCCTATTGCAGTGGCTATCATTTTCCCCTTGAAAAGTGAACGGCCGTGCCTAATATGGCCCTGGATCCATTTTTTAAGGGTCATGTCAAAGGTCAACACCACCAGCACACATCCAGTGGTCATAACGCCCAGTTCATTGTTTCAAATGGGTTAAGATCTATAACAGGAGTTGTGCACAGACGCAACAGTTAAACCTGATGTCTCCCTTGTGGTGACGATTTTACACACGTATGATTAATCATCGTACTTCAAATGTCCACGCGTATTGAATTAATCACCTCCTCCATTAATCGTATTGCGACGAATTACCTGATTAAAGAAAAAGATCTTTGAGCTTTACCAGCAGTCTCTGGGGGTGATGCTTTGCCTTGCGCCAAGACCTACAGAGAACCACATGACGGAGACGACCGTCTCTCTGGTAAAGACAAACCCCTCCACTTTCTCCCTGCCTATGGCGTGGCGTGGCTGTTTCCCGCACTGCCGCTGACGCGAAAACTCCCGAAGATGATGAGGGTGAAGAGGAACTCCAGACTAATGTGAGGCGAAGGACCAATGAAATGAGATTCCTGGTCTTATGAGGCAGGTGGGCGTCCGTTATGTCTCGACGAGGGACTTGTTTAGCTATCCAAACGGCAGGTTCAGTGCGTCACCCGGGGTGACTCTGTTCTGTGCTGGGGTCACTAACGTGAATTTAGTTGATTGTTGGGGATGTCTGTGGCTCAGGTATATTCCTGAGCTTGTCAGGGTAACTACTGAAGTCCGTTGACAAACGTGAAATACCTTACTGCATTTAATGAAGGATTTTCTTTAAGAAAATACGTCTTGGCTCTTCCGTGGCAGGGAAGGCAGACATGAGCCCCAGATTGAATCAGAAAAGCACGGCTTCATGTGTGGGGAAACCAACCCATTGTAGGAGCGTGTCCAGATGTTGTGTACTTAAGGAAAAGGGGTGGGAGGCTAGTTCTCATTGGTGGCCAAAGGGCTATTCTATGGCAAATATGAAAACAAAAACAGGCGCTTTTGTGTGTTGTCTTGTAAGGTTGTATACATATCACGAAGGAAGTTAGGTATTGATCGTTACCGGCGAATAGAGGCTCCATTAAATACGCCGCTTCACTATTCTAAATCTTAACCTCTGGACTCTGATGACCTCTTAACGTGTTTACCAACACAGATATACTGTATGTGAGACTGGATCATAATCTGAGGGGAATAGGAGCTCGTATCACCAGTGTAAATAACACTATAATCTCGAATGAAACGTGTGGGAAAAGTGAACTATTTTCGACACTGATAGGAGTGAATGACCTGACCCTTTGGTAGAAAAAATAAATCTAAACGGAAACTGACTGCGATACTAGTGTCTGTAGTTATTAGCCCAACCAGACGACGATGGCTGGAACGGAGAGGGGACACAGGCAGGGGTTTGTGAGGCTTCCATGTGTAGTCGCTGAGCTGGAGGAGGGTTGTTGGCTCAGTAAAGAGAAGGAGGAGGGTGGAAGGTGGTGTAAGACCCTCCCAAGCCGCCTGAGTGGAAGTTTTCAATTGACTTTGAGGATTTCTGCCCCGATGCTCGCGGTGAGGGGGACCTGAAGCTGTCTAGGGTGTAACCAGTCACTAGCAAGGGAACAGATGCACACACACACACATACACACACAAACACGAGGTACCTTGTACTGGAAGAGTGATTTACTGGTGTAATGAAGGGTAACGTGTTTCCAGGTATACCTTGTAGTGATAGAGGTACCATGGAATGAGAAGGGTACCTTGTGGTATCAGTTGTCAATTGTAATGAGAGGGGGTACCTTGTGTTACCAGGTATACCTTGTAGTATACTAGGAGGTCAGATCTCCACATGTAAGGCTTCCTACGACGGGGACGTACCTCCAGTGAGCGAGGCCGTCGCGACATCGTACGTGGCGGTGGCAGATCCCGCGGCGTTGTGCGCCGTAATACGCAGCTGGTACCAGGTGAGGGGCGCCAGCTCCGGCAGCGTGACGGAGTCCGTGTCCCCGGCCAGGTGGGAGGCCACGGGCGTGAAGGTGGCGTCCGAGTGAGGCCGGTACTCCACAGCCCACCAGGTGATGGGGCAGCCACCAGAGGGCCAGGTGTACAGGTGGAGGGTTACCGAGGACGAGTTCACGCTAACGAGGTCCTGGTGGCGAGGCTGGCGGGGAGCTGTGGTAGAGGGGGGGGGGGAGAGGGGAAGAGCAGAAGAAACATATGACGTCTTGTGGTGGAGCAAGAGTAGCGGCTCTCTCTCTCTCTCTCTCTCTCTCTTTCTCTCTCAAGCACCAGAGGCAGTCATCTGTCATACGTCCACTCTCTCTCGATCAAAAGTTTTATCACGCTCTCTGATTAGATCTCTCACCAAAGAAAATAACCATAATCCCTTCATCACACAAAACACTTTATTTTCTTACTATCAAAGAGGAACAGCTGGTAAACAGTTTGTATTTGATCTGTAGTACAGTGTAATTCCTCCTGACTCTTCCTTCCTGTACATTACACTGCGTCACTAACAACACAATGTAAAATTGCCTCTGTAAAGAATGCCTCTGTCTTGGTAAACCTAGACTTACTTGACGTGATTAGAATAAAGAGCTAATACACTTGGATATGGTGGCTGAAATCATATATACAAAGAAGTTCAGAAACCATTAAAATGCAACAGTTACAGAGTTACAGTTTAGACTTCAGCAACTCGGTAACCACCTGAGACTTGAGTGGGTGGAGAACGGGACAGAACATTGAACTGAATTTCGAGATCGTGATGGGCGCTTCTGCTATGGTGGGGATAACGTACCAGATCCTCGTGTCCTGGTGTTGACGGTGTGTGAGGGCTGGCCACGGCCCACCAGGCTGATGGCCAGGACCTGCACGTGGTAGGTGGAGCCACACCGCAGCTGCTGCAGGCTGGCGCTGGTCTCCCCGGGCTCCACCGTCTCCTCCACCCACGCCTGCTGTCCCTCCAGTCGGTACCGTATTACGTACCCTATAGGGGGGTACCGGCAGCAGCGTGTTGGTAAAAAGGTTGCAAAAGTCTATACTGCAAATTAAGACACAGAAACCAACTTTTTCTTTATTGATAGTGACCGAAGTGGCATAGGCAAAACATGCCCAAATTAAAAGCTATCTCGGGAGAAAGGAATTCAGTGAGAGAAAAAGAGTGCACAAATGTATCAAGGCTCCACACGTGTTTCTCGACCTTGCAAAGTTTGAACGGTTACAGGGAGAGGAAGAGACGAAAGTAGGAAGAAAATTCCACGACGAAGCTGTCTGAGGGAAGAAGGGAGTATCATGACGGTCAATCCTAGAGTGACTGGTGTCCATAAAGAAACTGTGGGAAGCAGCAGCAAGAAGCGTGCCTCGGATCAATTATATACAGCCCCAATACGTCATTATCATGTGGTACTCAATTTTCCAAAACTGAGGACCCCAACCCCAGCCCTGCAGGAGAACAAAATGACAATGCCGCCCCTGTACCCTGGAGGGTCGACCTGCAACATTTTTATATACGGCGAAAATCTTCTGCCTGTGTGAGTGGACGACGACCAATATCCAGGTGAGGTTCCTCCCCTGCCTTACCAACACCTGGGACTAGACGGAACAAACTGGATTCCTGCGGTGAGTGGCAGGAAAGGGATTGAGGGGCATGGAGTGTCTACGGTGTCCTGTGCACTCCAGCCCATGAGGCGGTATATCGGAGGAATTCCTCTTCTGGGAAATGATGAAAACAAGCAGGGAGCAAGTGCCTATCCCTAAGGAAGATGAGGATGTCTTTGTTCGCGGATTTCCTACACTCTAGCTGAGGGTCCTACACTTGCTCTCTCCCTCCACACTCTCAACACCACACTCATCCCCTGCTGTGTATTCGTCCTCTCTACTTCCGCCCCTCTCTCTCTCTCTCTCTCTCTCTCTCTCTCTCTCTCTCTCTCTCTCTCTCTCTCTCTCAGCTTGTACTTTCCCCTTTCTAAATGTATACATGTGATTAACCAACCCTCCCTCTTTCCAAACACGCTTGGCTCTCCCTACAGGCATGTGGCAACTGTCTTTCCCCCTCGCAACTCCCTGAACCAACACGCACAGTTCTCCAGCAAATGTTCCGAGATTTGTCAATGTATCGTCGTCACTTGAAAGCAGGGAGAGGGGTCAGTTCGACCCTCGTAGCTACACGTTTGGGGAGGATTTTGCAGGCAATACCTTCATCCAAATACCTTAATTGCTTTGCACGGGTTGAGAAAACTGTTATATGATTATAGTAAATAACATTAACATGTCTGAATATGGCAGGATCTTTAATGATAGTCAGCACGAGCTAATTAGCCTGAGTACGTGTAGGGTAGTTTGAAGCGAGGCGCGACCTGAAAGGTAGATTTGATGTAACATTGGAGGCGATTCTGTGTTCACCTGTGATGGGTTTGCCCCCGTCGCCGGTGGAGTCCCACGAGAGGTGGATGGCCGTCTCGGTGGCGTACTGGATCCGCAGTGTGGGCGGGGGAGGAGTCTGCACCACCCGCACCACCCACGTGGACTCGTCCCGCCCCTTCGGGTTGTGGGCGTGGCACGTGTAGTTCCCGGCGATGTCTGGCCCCACCACAGCCGCGTGCAGGGAGTGGTCCGGAAGTGTCTGTTACAGAGAGAGAGAAAAAAAAAGAAAATTTCTTGGTCTCAATACAACTAACAATAAGAATTATACACAGATTTTGCCCTCATGTTTACAACACTTGTGACAGTTAATGAAGAAGACTGTGAGAGAGAATGGGTCTCATTTCTACGTTTGGCATATCTGGTTAGAGTCATTCATTTCCTTTGCATGAAATACGCGAAAATGCATCGAGAATCAAAGGAAATGATTGCTGAAAATGGAATTTACTACTTCTGTTATCAAAGGTACTTTCCAAAAGCAGGAACAGGGGAAGAAACTAATCTAGGATATACCTATGAAGGCTCAGTCGTCTGGTCTCCAGTGCTAGCCCCCAGGACAGGACCCTCTCTCACCCACAGACTGATGAAAGTCGGTTAGACGAACAGACAGACACAGAGACGGCAGGTACTCACCTGTGCCTGTGGTATGTTATCCCGGCCGAGGTGCGTCCACGTGACCGCTGGCGCAGGGGTGCCCACCACGGCACAGGGGAGGGTCAGGGAGCCCCCGGCCTGCACCTCCACAGACTGCCCGAAGGACCTTATCCTCGCTGGAACTGGACAGACACAACAACACCGACATATAAACCATCGCAACCTCTTCCACGCGTCTGTGTAGTTCTAAAAGCCTACAGCACAACCTCATACATATTGTTCAACTCATATGCTTAAAGAACAAAACCTGTCTTTATCATTAGAGACAATATTTCCCACTCATTACCCTTCCAGATTCGACATAATTTTCCATCAAGAATGATAATTCGTAAGGTCTGTGGACTCACCAACCACAGGGGAATCACCTAGCACGGACCTGTACAACTCTGATCCAACCTCGGGATGAAACTTTTTTTTATACTTGTGTCATTAACTATGCAAATTTCCCAAACTTCGAACCATTTAGGCTCAAAAAATTAAAGTATGATATCTGGTGCAAGAAGCAAAGTTTGGCTTTCATCTTAAGTCACAAAGCAGCATTTTATTTTTTCGATGCCTTTACTGTGCTGATTAAATCTTACTCGACCATAGATGACCTCCTGGTTCCTGGTAAATATATAAAACTTTTTATTTCATCTTAAGTTAACGTAAAGTTAGTTTTCTGAATCGATCCAGCCTCCAGACGCCTTCCCAAGATCACCTTTTATGTTTTTCATATAATAAAAATCTATGAATTCTAAGCCTGATCATTTACTCATTGATGAGTGACCACACACTTGACTGTGGAAAATGAACATTGAGTATGACTGGCATGTCTGTGTTAGGTGAGTGTTTGCTGAGTTGCTGCTGTTGATTGAGGACGTCAGTCTGAAGGATGTTTTATGGATTACCATACAGTCTCGGGCACTTCAGATGTTTACTGAAGCTCTGTGGCTTCCAAGAGCCTCCCATTAGTGTTCTTGGATACTTTCAAGTAACTAAAGTACTATCCAATTAGCAGGGGTCCCCACGTACTATTTGCTAGCCAAATGTCCCCAAGTACTGGTACTATCCACCTACAGGAGGAACCCAAGTAATGGTACTATTTTCCTGCCGGAGGTACCCCCCTAACCACGTACCTGTAGCCGAGGGGCTTTCAGACACTACCCTGGAGGCGGTGCCCTCGCCCACACGGGTGGAGGCGGTGACCCAGAACTCGTAGCGGGCGTGGCTGTCCAGCCCGCCCACCTCCCTGCTCAGCTCCACCCACGGCACCGCCCCAGCCTCGCCCGCCACAACCATGCTCCTCGTAGCCTTAACAAAACAAAAGAAGGGGGAGTAATAATCATGCGTAATAAACGTCCAAAGTTTGAAGAATCCATGATGAAGATAATTGGGTTATATTAAACTACACACCAGGATAACATGAAACATTATGAGAGCATTTCTGTTGTTTCAGTGAGACACTGAAATGACAAGCAAACCCCAATTGTCATTACCACGTAAACAGATAAGATTCACTCTGATCTGGATCCTGAGACACTTCGACGCCCTTTCCGTTGCCACCAGAAATCACATCGAACAAGTAAATATTGCAAAACGATTTCTAAACTCATAATGGAAAAAAGTATGCAAAGGTGCTTACTTGATGGGCGTTGAGTGGACGGTAGTAAAGCGTGTAGTGCGTGAGGATGCCATTAGGATGTGTGGGCATCAGCCAGGAGACCATGACTGCATCTCGGCTGGAGGGAAGGGCCCTTATGGCCACTGGAGCTCCGGGAACTGTGGACCAAACACACAGACACACAGACTGTCAGAAGCTGATACAAACTGGAAAGTTATTAAATGCAGTGACGTGTTTTTATTAATAGAGTAAGTGCGCGAGTAGGAAGGGAGGACGGTGAGTGGTTCTCGGCGAAGGTGGGTCTATGTTAAGAGTATATGATGCCGCGTCTCAATACCAAACGTATGTAAACTGAATTAACATACGGCCTGAAGGGAGTCGGTGGGAGATACAGACATTATTGCTTAAGTCGTTATCACAGATATTTCTGTTTAGCTCATTACCCTGAATTGTTTATCTGAAGTTTCTTACTGATTCAGTAACTCTTCAACCAAAACTAGTTTGTTTAACTCGCTATAAGTAGTTTCATATCCCTTTGCCCCCCCAAATTACTTTAACCAATGTCCATGAATCATAACATTTAACCTCTCTGACCCCCCAAAAAAAGTTGTAATTTTCGTTCATTTCACAATCGAATCTGCATCGCTGGACCCACCGCTTCGAGACTCTTATTCAATACATTGTTCGAAACAGCGTTGTTGAGCCCACAATCACCAAACTACGTTTTCCATCTGACCCCACGAATCCCCCAGATGGTCCGGTGTCTCGCTGCCTCAGATTACTTGCAAACCTTCCGATAATGACAATCTCCAAACTGTTCTCGCGACCGCCAGTCTGGGCCAATGTTATTTCCACTGGCTCAATACCACCTACCTCCAAGCTTTCTGTTACAACCCACAGCTCGCCACATTCCCAACCTAATTCCCACCATTACCTCCCTTGAAACCAATACCTTCTGCTATTTGTCTAGTGATTAATTGTCCTCAAATGTTTCTTGCAAAAGCTATTGTGGTAAAAAAAAAAGCTGTTCTTATCACTCTCCTCCCACGGGCTTGTTCATTCGGTCATCCCTTCATTACCTTTAAAAAGATGTTGAATAAAATAAGCTCTTGGTAAAGGATACGCGTAAATGAATTTGGGTTGGCGAAACTAGACAGTGTGGGGTGATGGGGTTACAGCGGTACACAAGAGGTACCCTTGTCCTGCGACGGTACTATCACTGAGCACGACGGTACGACACTTTGGTAAGACGGAGTGACCTACGACTTGCCTCTGGAGGGTCAGGTCAAATGTCAGGACGTCGCATTACTCATGGGTCGCACGATCGTGCCCAAGGGTCGCACTGTCGTGCTCAAGGGAGTTAACTCTTCGTACTCAAGAGGGTTAATTCTTCCTCCTCTAGAGGGTGAGCGGTCGTACTCAAGAGGTTAAGCCGTCCTCCTGCAGGGGTTGAGTGGTCATTGTCCTCAAGAGGTTGAGTCGTCCTCCTCCAAGAACAGACTTACCGTCTTGGAGGGTGGAACAATGTACGGGGCTGGAGACGACCCCGTCCCCAGCAGCGGTGAAGGCTAGGATCCTGACGCTGTAGTTGGTGAAGCGACCCAGACCCTGCAAGTTGGTTTCCAAGTTGGTGGTGCGTTTGATCTCCACGGCGTTCGATCCTGGGGAGTGTACGTGCGAGAGATGGTAAGTTGACAAGTTAGAGATGATGGCCTACAGGGCACAGACAGCAATTTAGACGTAAATAAAAAAAAAAAGTCACAATCTAACACTGTCCCTCTCACATATGTATATATATACATATATATAACTTCAGTACCCATTTCATGGGGCTCCAGCAGCGCTACAATCAGAAGCAGGGAAATGATGGACTCCTTTGATAACTGAATCCCAACCAGCAAGAGAAAATAATCAAACTGATGAGCTGTTCTGACTCACAATATGACTACGTCTATCTCTTGTAAAAAAATGTAAAAAGATGTAAAACATTATTGTGCCTGAGGCAGTAACTGCAATTGTAACTCTCCCTCAAGCAATCGCTCACGCACCTTCAATATTGGAGGTCCTCTTATAGAAGACCTTGTAGCCCTGAACGGGGCCATTGGAGAGATTTAGGGGAAGAGGGTGCCAGCGGACCCTCAGGGCCTGGGATGAGAGAGGATCACACTTGACGCTCTCTGGGGGCGCCGACGGCACTGCCGGGACACAAAGGACATCGCATTAGGACAATGAACCCACTCCCTTCGCAAACCCCGATCAGGAACCTATGTATTCCACAGCGGAGGATCTTAAGACGTTGAGAGGATCAGGATAAATATTAATAAACTGGATCTATGCCACTAACACAAGATGATTACTCGCAAGAAAAGAGTGATTAACTTCGTGAAGTAACACGAGAGTTAAGGGGATTGGGATTATGAGCGTGTTGGGAGGACTTGGCTCACGAGATTAGACAAGAATTTGATTAAGAGAATATTAAGAAGATTAATGGCGTCTGGTCGTTGAAGAAGCTGTGGTTACGGGACTCAGAGGGAATTGGAGGACCTGATATGAAATAAAATGTTGATAGGAATGAGAAACTGTAGAGATCAAGATCCCAGAGGCCGTTGACAGGTTCAAGATAACACAAGATAACACAAGATAACACAGTTGTCCTGAGTAGTGAGGAAACTAACGAGATGATTATCATATCAAGATAACTGGAGACAGGAGGGGTGTTGCTGTAAACAGTAGTACAAGCGAACGAAACGTAATTACCAGGACGGAGATGCCTGCTGTAAAGAGAAAGAAAATGCATCAACAGATGATATTTTCTGGAGAGTTAAAAAGAGATCTTTAAGAAGATTAAAATCATAAGGTTAAAACGTTCCATTAACATTTTGTTCCAAGAATTTTAAGTGAAGGGTTGTGAGAGAGCATTAATATGCTGGGGTTTCAAGCTGATGTAAAAACGGAAAGAAATATGACTGTACAAGGATTACATGAGAGTGTATTCGGATTATATGCCATGGGAAAAAGATAAATATTTGAGGAAGATCAAACTGAAAAAGTCTGGAACTCAA
>JAUUDW010645429.1:0-10795 GCA_032361385.1 Panulirus guttatus | reverse complement strand
AAACTAGTATTACCATAACCTTACATGGGCGACTATAGTATTGGCAAAACCTATTAAGGGCGAGAATAATATTGCGAACACCCTAAAAGGGCGAAATTTATATTGCCAGAACCTAACAAGGGCGAGGATAGTATTGTCAGACCTTACAAGGGCAAGAACAGTATTGCCAAGAACCTTACAAGGGTGAGGATAGTATTGCCAGAACCATAACAAGGCGACGATAGTATTGCCAGAACCTCACAAGGGTAAGAATAGTATTGCCAAATCATTATAAAGGCGAGGAAAGTATTGCCAGAACCCTTCAAGGGCGAGAACATTATTACCAGAACACCACAAAGGCGAGGATGATATTGCCAGAACCCAAAAAGGGCAAGGATAGTGTTGCTAGAACCTCACAAGGGCAAGAATAGTATTGCCAGAACCTTGCAAAGGTGATAATAGTATTACCAGAGCTCTACAAGGGCGTGGATAGTATTGCCAGTACCTTACTAGGGGAACTATAGTATTGCCTAACAACTACAAGGTGCGATGATAGTATTGCTAGAACCTTACAAGGGCAAGGATAGTACTGACAAACCCTACAAGGGGGGAATGTAGTATCAGCAGAGCCTTGCTAGGGCGACTATAGTATTGCCTGAAGACTACAACGAGTGAGGATAGTATTGCTAGAACCTTACATGGGCGAGGATAGTATTGCTAAACCCTAAAAGGGCGAAGATAGTATTACCACAACTTAACAAGGGCGAATATAGTATTACAAGAACCTTACAAGGGAGAGCATAGTATTGACAGAACCTAAGAAGGGTGGGGATAGTATTGCCAGAACCCTACAAGGGCGAGGATAGTATTGCCAAAACCTAACAAGAGAGAGGATAGTATTGCCAAAACCTTAAAAGGGCGAAGAAAGTATTGCCAGAACATTATAAGGGCAAGAATAGTATTGCCAGAAAAGTACAAGGGCGAGGAGAGTATTGCCCGAACCTTACACGGAAGCGAATAGTATTGCCAGAACCTTACATAGGCGAGAATTTTATCAACAGAACCCTAAAAGGAAGAGGATACTATTGCCAGAACCTTACAATGATGGGATTAATATTGCCAGAACCCTACAAGGGCGAGGATAGTATTGCCAAAACCTTACAAGGGCGACTATAGTTTTGGCAAAACCCTACAAGGTGCAAGGATAGTATTGGTAGAACCTTGCAAGGGCGAGGATAGTATTAACAAACCCTACAAGGGCGAATATAGTATTACCAGAACCTTAAAAGGTCGTCTATAGTAATGCCATAACCTTGCAGGGCGAGTATGGTATTGCTAGGACCTTACAAGAGCGAGGATGTTACCGCCAGAACCTAACAAGGGCGAGAATAGTTTTGCCAGAACCCTACAAGAGTGAGGATAATACTGCCAGAACCTAACAAGTGCGACGATAGTATTACAAGAAAATGACAAGGGCAAAAATAGTATTGCCAGAACCTTACAAGGGCAATGATAGTATTACCAAACCCTACAAGGGCGAAAACAGTATTGCCAGAACCTTACAAGGGCAAGAATGGAATAGCCAAAACATTACAAAGGCAAGGATTGTATTGCCAGAACCCTACTGGGGAGAGGATATTATTAAGGGAGTCCCAAAAGGGAGAGGATAGTATTGCCGGAACCTTACAAAGGCGAGGATAGTATTGCCAGAACCCTGCACAGGCGAGAATAGAAATACTAGAATAATACACGGGCGAAAATAGTATTGCCAGAACCCTAAAAGGGCAAGGATAGTATTACCAGAATCTTACAAAGGCGAGGATAATATTACCAGAACCTAACAAGGGCGAGGATAGTATTGCCAGAACCATACAAGGGTGAGAATAGTATTGCCAGAACCCTACATAGGCGAGATTAGTATTGTCAGAACTTTAAAAGGGTGACTATAGCATTGCCAGAAAACTACAAGGTGCGATGATAGTATTACTAGAACCTTACAAGGGCGAGGATAGCATTGCCAGAACCTTACAAGAGAGAGGATAGTACTGCTAAAACCTTACAAGGGCGAGGATAGTACCGCAAAACCCTACAATGGCGAAGATAATATAGGCAGAACCTTACAACTGCGACTTTAGTATTCCCAAAACCCTAAAAGGGCGAGAATAGTATTGTTAGAACCCTAAAAGGGCGAGGATGGTATTGCTAGACTCTTCAAAGGTCGAAGATAGTATTGCCAGAACCCTAAAAGGGAGAGGATAATATTGCAAGAACCTAACAAGTGTGAAGATAGTATTGCCAGAACCTTACAAGGGCGACTATAGTATTGACTGAACCCTACAAGCGAGAGGATAGTATTGCTAGAACCTTATAACGGCGAGGATAGTATTGCCAAAACCTAAAAGGGCGAAAAGAGTATTACCAGAGCCTTACATGGGCGACTATAGTATTGGCAAAACCTATTAAGGGCGAGAATAATATTGCCAGAATCCTAAAAGGGCGAGAATAAAATTGCCAGAACCTAATAAGGGCGAGGATGATATTGCCAGATCTTACAAGGGCAAGGATAGTATCGCTAGAACCTTACAAGGGCGAGGATAGTATTATCAGATCCCTAAAAGGGCTAGGATAGTATTGCCAGAACCTTACAAGGGCGATGAGAGCATTGTCAGAACCTTACAAAGGCGAGGATAGTATTGGCAGAACCATATAAGGGCGAGAATAGTGTTGCCAAAACCTTACAAAGGCGAGGATGGTATTGCCAGAACCATATAAGGTTGAGGATCGTATTGCCTGAACCTTAAAAGGGGGAGGATAGTAGTTCCAAAACCTTATGAAAGCAAGGATACAAATGCCAGGGCCATACAAGGGTGAGGAGAGTATTGCCAGAACCCTAAAAGGAAGATAATAGTATTGCCAAAACCATACAAGGGCAAGGATAGTATTGTCAGAACTTTACAAGGGTGAGAATAGTATTGACAAAATCGTACAGGGGCGAAGATAGTATTGCCAGAACCTTACAAGGGCAAATATAGTATTGCCAGAACCTAAAAGGTGCGAGGATAGTATTGCTAAAACCTTACAAGGGTAACTATGATATTGCAAGAACCCTACAAGGGCGATGATGGTATTACTAGAATCTTAAAAGGGCGAGGATGTTACTGCCAGAACCTAACAAGGGCGAAAATAGCATTACGAGAACCCAAGAAAGGGCGAGGATAGTAATGCCAGAACCGTAAAAGAATGGCAATAGTATTGCCAGAACCTTACGAGGGCGAGGATAGTATTGCCAAAACCTACAAGGCAGAATATAGTTTTACCAGAACCTTAAAAGCGCGACTATAATATTGCCAGAATCCTAAAAGGGCGAGGATAGTATTGCTAGAATCTTACAAGGGAGAGGATGTTACTGCCAGAACCTAACAGGGGCGAGAATAGTTTTGCCAGAACCCTAAAAGGGCGAGGATAATATTGTCAGAACCTGACAAGGGCAAGAATAGTATTGCCAGCATCTTACAAGGCCGAGGAGAGTATTGTCAAAACCCAAGAAAGGCGACGATATTATTGCCAGAACCCCACAAGGGCGAGTGGTATTGCCAGAACCCTACAAGGGAGAGGATAGTATTACCAGAACCTTAAAAATGCGAGGATAGTATTGCCAGAACCTTACAAGGGCGAGGATAGTATTGCCAGAACCATCCAAGGGCGAGAATAGTACTGCCATAAACTTACAAGAGCGAAGATAGTATTACCAGAACCTTACAAGGGCGAGGATAGTGTTGCCAGAACCTTACAAGGGCGAGAATAGTACTGCCAGAACCATACAATAGCGACTATAGTATTGTCAGAAACCTACAGCGCGAGGATAGTAATGCCAGAACCTTAAAAGGGAGAGAATAGTATTGCCAGGATCTTACAAGAGCGAGAATAGTATTGCCAGAACCATACAAGAGAGAGGATAGTATTGCCAGAATCTTACAAGGACGAGGAAAGTATCGCCAAAACCTTACAAGGGCGAAAATAGTTTTGCCAAAACCTTACAAGGGCGAGGATAGTATTGCCAGAACCTAAAAAGGGCGAGAATAGTATTGTCAGAATCTAAAAAGGGCGATGATAGTATTGCCAGAACCCTACAAGGGCGAGGAATGTATTGCCAGAATCCTACAAGAGCGAGGTGGCACTAACAGAACCTTACAAGGTCGAGGATAGTATTGCCAGAATCTTACAAAGGCGAGAAAAGTACTGCCAGAACCTTAAAAGGGCGAGGATAGTATATCCAGAACCTTACCAGTGTGAGGATAGCATTGCCAAAACCTTACAAGGGAGAGAAGAGTACTGCCAGAAAGTTACAAGTGCGTTGATAGTATTGTCAGAACTTTAAAAAGGCGCGGAATATATTGCCAGAGCCTTCCTTACAAGGGCGACGGTAGTATTGCTAGAACCCAACAAGAGCGAGGATAGTATTGCCAGAGCCTTACAAGGGCAAGAATGGTATTGCCAGAACCTTACAAGGGCGACGATAGTATTGCCAAAAAATTACAATAAAGAGGATAGTATTGCCAAAAACTTAAAATGGCGGTGAAAGTATTGCCAGAACCTTACAAGGGTGAGAATAGTACTGCCAGAACCTTACAAGGGGAAGGATATTATTGCCAGAACCATACAAAAGGATGATAGTATGGCCAGTACCTTAAAAGGGAGAGAATAGTATTGTCAGAATCTAACAAGGGCGAAGATAGCATTGCCAGAAGCCTACAAGGGCGAAGATAGTATCGCTAGAATCCTAGAATGGCGAGGTGGTATTGCCAGAACCCTAGAAGGGCGAGGTGGTATTACCAGAACCTTACAAGAGCGAGGATAGTATTGCTAAAACCTTACAACGGCGACGATTGTACTACCAAACCCTACAATGGTGAGGACAGTATTGGCAGAACTTTACAAGGGCGACTATAGTTTTCCCTGAACCCTAAAAGGGCGAGAATATTATTGCTACAACCCTACAAGGGCGAGGATAGTATTGCTAGAATCTTACAAGGCCGAGGATTGAATTGCTAGAACCTAAGAAGGGAGAGAATAGTATTGCCAGAACCCTACAGGAACGAGAATTATATTGCCAGAACCTAACAAGGGCGAAGATAGTATTGACTGAACCCTACAAGGGCGAGGGTAGTATTGCTAGAACCTTATAAGGGGGAGGATGGTATTGCCAAAACCTACAAAGGCTGTATAGTATCAACACAACCTTACATGGGCGACTATAATATTACCAAAATTTATCAACGGAGAAAACAGTATTGCCATAACCCTAAAAGGGCGAGAATAATATTGCCAGAACTTAACAAGGGCGACTATAGTTTTGTCAGAACCCTTTAAGGGCGAGGATAGTATAAACAGAACCTTAAAAGGCGAAGATAGTATTGACTGAACCATACAAGGTTGAAGATCGTATTGCCAGAACCTTAAAAGGGGGAGGATAGTATTGCCCGAACCTTTAAAAAGCAAGGATACAAATGCTAAAGCCATACAAGGGTGAGGATAGTATTGCCAAAACCCTACAGGGCAAGGAGAATATTACCAGAACCTTACAAAGGTGAGAAGAGTATTGCCAAAGCCCTACAGGGGCTGGAATAGTATTGCCATAACCTTTCAAGGGCAAACATAGTATTGCCAGAACCCTACAAGGTGCGAGGATAGTACTGTTAAACCCAACAAAGGCAAAGATTGTATTACCAGAACCTTACAAGGGCGACTTTAGTATTGCAAGAACCCTGCAAGGGCAAGAATAGTTTCCGCAGGACCTTACAACGGCGAGGATAGTATTGCCAGAACCTAAAAAGGGTGAGAATAGTATACTTTGCCAGAACCTTATAAGGGCGAGGTTAGTATTGCCAGACCCTTACAAGGGCAACTATAGTATTGCCAAAACCGTACAAGGTGCGAGGATAGCATTGCTAGAACATTACAAGGGCAAGGATAGTATTGCCAAACCCTACAAGGGTGAACATAATATTACCAGAACCTTAAAAGGGCGACTATAATATTGCCAGAAACCTAAAACGGCGAGGATAATATTGCCAGAACCTAACATGGGCGAGGATGGTATTGCCAGACCTTACAAGGCAGAGGATAGTATTTTCAAAACCTAACAAAGGCGAAGATATTATTGCCAAAACCCTACAAGGGCGAAGTGGTATTGCCAAACCCCTACAAGGGCGAAGATAGTTTTGCCAGAACCTTACAATGGCGAGGATAGCATTGTCAGAACCTTGCAAGGGCGAGGATACTGTTGCCAGAACCATCCAAGGGCGAGAATAGTACTACCATAAACTTGAAAGGGCGAGGATAGTATTGCCAGAAACATACAAGGGCGAGCATAGTGTTGCCAGAACCTTTCATGTTCGAGAATAGTATTGTCAGAATCTTACAATGGCGACTATAGTATAGTCAGAACCCTACAAGTGCTAGGATAGTATTGCCAGAACCTTAAAAAAGAGAGAATAGTAATGGCAGAACCTTACAAGGGAGAGGATAATATTGCCAGAATCTTAGAAGAGAGAAGATAGTATTGCCAGAACCTTACAAGGGCGAGGAAAGTTTTGGCAGAACCTTACAAGGGTGAGAATAGTACTGCCAGAGCCTTACAAGGGTAAAGATAGTATTGCCAGAACCTTACAAAGGCGAGGATAGTATTGCCAGAACTTTAAAAGGGCGAAAATAGTATTGTGAAAACCTAACTAGGGCGAAGATAGTATTGCCAGAACCCTAAAAGGGCGACGATAGTATTGCCAGAACCATAAAAGGGCGAAGATAGTATTACTAGAATCTTACAAGGGCGAAGCGGTATCGTCAGATCCCTACAAGGGAGGAAAATATTGCTAGAACCTAACAAGGGCGAAGTGAGTATTACCAGAGCCTTACAAGGACGAAAAAAGTACTGCCAGAACATTAAAAGGGCGAGGATAGTATTGCCAGAACCTTACAAGGGCGAGGATAGTATATCCAGAAAGTACCAAACCATCGGTTATTCTCCTATCAGTAAGTACAAGCCCATCTGTCACTCTCCTCTCTGTAAGTACAAACCCATCTGTCAATCTCTTGTCTTTACGCACAACCCATCTGTTACTCTTCTGTTTGTAAGTACAAACCCATCTGGCACCCTCCTGTCTGGAAGTATAAAGCCATCTGCCAATTTCATTCTGTATTTGCAGTCCCATCTGTCACTCTCCTGTCTATATGCAAAAGACCATCTGTCACTCTTCTGTCTATATGCACAAGACCATCTGTCACTCTCCTGGCTGTAAGTACGAACCCATCTGTCACTCTCCTGTCTATAAGTACAAGCCCATCTGTCACTCTTCTATCTGTAAGTACAAGCCCATATGTAACTCATCTGTCTGTAAGTATTACCCCATTTGTCACTCTCCTGCATAAGAGTTAATCTATCTCTCACTCTCCTTTCTGTAAGTACAAACTTATCTGTCACACACCAGTATAAGTACAAACCTATCTCTCACTCTCCTGTCTGTACGTACAAACCTAGCTGTCACTCGACTGTCTTTTAGTACAAACTCATCCCTCATCCTCCTGTCTGTAAGTAGACACCCATCCTTCACTCTACTCTATCTAAGTACAACCTCATCTATCACACTCTTGTCTGATGATACAAATCCATCTCTCACTCTCCTGTCTGGAAGTACAAACCCATCTGTCACTCTCATATCTGTTAAGTCAAACACATCTGTCACTCTCTTGTCTGTAAGTAGAAGTCCATCTGTCATAATTTTGTTAGTTAGTAAAGATCCATCTCTCACTTTATTGTCTGTAAATATAAACCCATCTGTCACTCTCCTGTCTGTAAGTACACACCCATCTGTCACTTTCCTGTCTATAACCACAAACCCATCTGTTACGTTCCTGTTTGTAAGTACAAACCAAGTTGTCTATCTCCTGCTGTAAGTACAATCCCATCTATCACTCTCCTGTCTATAAGTAGAAACACATCCATCACTCTTCTGTCTGTAAGTACAAGCCCATTGTAACTCTCTTGCCTATAAACATAAACCCATATGTAACACCTATCTATAAGTATAGTCCATATGTCACTTTCCTGTCTAAGTACAAATCCAACTGTCACTCCCCTATCTGTAAGTACAAACCTAGCTGTCACTTTCCTTCTTTTAGTACAAGCCCATTTGTCACTCTTCTGTCTGTAATTATAAACCTATCTGTCACTCTCCTGTCTATAAGTACAAGTACATCTGTCACTCATCTGTCTGTAAGTATATGATCATTTGTCATTCTTCTGTTTGTAAGTACAAGCCCATCAGTCATTTTCCTATCTGTAGGTACAAGCGCATCTGTCACTCTCCTGTTAGCAACTAGAAGCCCATCTGTCACTCTTCTGTCTGTAAGTACAAACCTATCTCTCACTCTCTTCTGTGTAAGCACAGGCCCATCTGTCAGTCTCCTGTTTGTAGGTACAAACCCAACTGTCACTCGCCTGTCTGTAAGTGCAAGCCCATATCTCACTCTGTAACTCAACTGTCTGTATGTGCTAGCACAACTGTCACTCTCCGGTCTAAGTACACATTCATTTGTCATTCTCCTGTCTTTAAGCATCTGTCATCCTCCTGTCTTTAAGCATCTGTCATACTCTTTTCTGTAAGTAGTATCCCACTTGTCACTCTCCTCTCTGTAAGTACAAATCCGTCAGTCACTCTCTTGTCTGTAAGTACAAACTTTTCCATCACTCCTTTCTGTTAGTAAAAATCCATCTGTTATCCTCTTGTCTGTAAATACAAACCCATCTGCTACTCTTCTGTCTGTAAGTGAAAATCCATCTGTCAATCCTTGTCTGTAAGAACAAACCCATCCACTACTCTCCTGTCTGTAAATAAAAAAAACAATCTGTCACTCTCTAGTCTGCTAGCAGAAGATCCTCTGTCACTCTCCTGTCTATAAATAAAACCCATCTGTCACTCCCCTCTCTATAATCAGAAATCCATCTGTCACGTTCATGTCCATAAAACCCATCTGTAACTCTCCTGTCTCTAAACACAAACCCAAATGTAACTCACCTGTTTGTAAGTACTAGTCCATCTGTCACTCTCCTGTCTCAGTACAAATCCATCTGTCATTCCCGTGTCTGTAAGTACAAACTTATCTGTCACACTCTTTTCTGTAAGGGAAAATCTATCTGTCACTCCCTTGTCTTTAAATATAAACCTTGCTGTCACTCTCCTTCTAGTACAAGCCCATCTGTCAGTCTCCAGTCTGGGACTATAAACCTAACAGTCACTCTCCTGTCTGTAAGCAGAATCCCATCTGTCTCTCTCCTGTCTGAAAGTACAAGCCCATCTATCACTTTCTTGTCTGTAAATACAAGCTCATCTGTCACTCTCCTGTTGTAAGAACAATCCCATCATTCACTATCCTGTCAATAAGCACATACAAATCTGTCACTCTCCTATCTGTAAGTATAAACCCAACTGTCTCTCTTCTGTCTGTAAGTACAAGCCCATCTGTCACTCTCCTGTCTGTAAGTACAAACCCATATGTAACTTACCTATCTTTAAGTACTAGCACATCTGCCACTCTCCTGTCAAAGTAAAAATCCATCTGTCATTCTCCTGTCTGTAAGTACAAACTTAGCTATCACTCTCATGTCTGTAACTATCAACCCATCTGTCACTCACCTCTCTGTAAGTACAAGATCATCTGTCACTCTCCTGTCTGTAAGTGCAAGTCCATCGGTAATTCCCTATCTGAAAGTAGAAGCCCCTCTGTCACTTACCTGTCGGCAAATAGAATACCAATCTGTAACTCCTGTCTCTATATAAAAGCCCCTTTGTCACTCTACTTTCTGTAAGGAGAAACCTAAATGTCACTCTCTTGTCTGTAAGTACAAATCCATCTATCACTCCAGTCTGTAAGTAAAAACTCATCTGTCACTCTCTTATTTGTGAGTAAAAGCCCATCTGTCACTCTCCTGTCTGTAAGTGCAAAACCATCTGTCAGTCTCCTGTCCATAACTAGAAACCCGTCTGTCACTCTTCTATCTGTACGTGCAACCCCATCTGTCACTCTCCTGTCTAAAAACACAAACCCATGTATAACTCGCATGTTTGTAAGTACTAGTCCATCTGTCACTCTCCTGTCTAAGTACAAATCCATCTGTCACTCCCCTGTCTGTAAGTACAAACCTCTCTGACACATTCGTGTCAGTAAGTAAAAACCTATCTGTCACTCCCCAGTCTGTAAGTAGAAACCTTGTTGACACTCTCCCTTTAGTACAAGCCCATCTGTCACTCTCCTGTCTGTAACTATAAACCTATTTGTCACTCTCCTGTCTGAAAGTACAAACCCATCTGACAATCTCCTGATGTGAGTTCAATCTGATCTGTCACTCTCCTATCAATAAATACTTACCCATCTGTCACTCTCCTGTCTGTAAGTACATGTAACTCACCTGTCTGTAAGTGGTAGCACATTTGTCACTCTCCTTTTTAAATACAAATTCATCCGTCATTCTCCTGTCTGTAAGAACAAACCTATCATTCACACTCTTGTCTGTAAGTACAAACCCGTCTCTCACTCTCCTGTCTGTAAGTACGAATCCATCGGTCATTCTCTTATCAGTAAGTACAAGCCCATCTGTCACTCGCCTGTCTGCAAGTAGAAAACCAATCTGTCACTCTCCTGTCTGTAAGTACAAGCCTTTTTGTCACTCTCCTCTCTGTAAGTACAAACCCATCTGTCACTCTCTTGTCTTTACGCACAACCCATCTGTTACTCTCCTGTTTGTAAGTACAAACCCATC
>JAUUDW010645428.1:2816-18253 GCA_032361385.1 Panulirus guttatus | reverse complement strand
AACAACACAGTCACCCCCTTTCTTAATAAATTCAACCGCAATACTATCCAACCCCGCCGCTTTGCCGCACTTCATCTCAGGAGTTATATATCTAGTGACCTCTTAATTAAGAGGGTGCATTACATATTTTTACTCCTTTCTGCCTTTCTAGCATTAGTGAGGTGGAATCAGAAACAATGCAAACAATGGCTTCATTTGCATATACCAAATATCTAGATGCCATATATAATGTAACAAAACCAGTTCCAACCACTTTGAGCCAAGCCCTACAAATTACTCCACAATTCATCTTGTACCTCTGTCAATAACATTTACAACTTATGCCTGCTGTCTCCATTCCAATTAAAACTGAAACGTAAAATTTTTTCCTCACATCATCTCATTTTCTTTGCTGTCTTTCTCCATGTTTACCTACTTCACTACCTCTATTTTCATTGATATACACCAGATGGGATATATGAAAGCCTTACACATATAGACTGATACACCCCTTTCAGCATGGCAATTCTATCTGGAAGTCTAATGTAAATCAATAAAAATGAAAAGTGTTATTCTGACTCTAAACCGTCATTAAAGATAACATATAAATTACCAATGGTAACTGAGGGTTATCAACAATAAAACCATTACATTAACTGGTAATCTGCTGGTTCCTGAATCAGTGGCCTAGTTAAAATACTGGTCACATGGTACAGAATCTATTATCTGAATAAGCTTATCAAGTGCAGATGTAAATGCATTTACTTAATATACAGAATAATGATACACTACAACATAAGGCAATCCTCCTAAAGTGAAACTGATGGCTGAAATGTTATTACTATTATACAAAACTCCATAAAGTCCCTGCTCAAAAGCCAGTACTTAGCATTCACCTGATCCAATTATACTATTCACTGTGCTATATGAGGAGCAATTATGCTCATCTCAAACTGACATACAGTTACTGAAAGAAGAATGAGTTTTCATACTAAAAACATAAACAATGAAAAAAAAATTGTGGGTATAACAAGCCTACTGTAAAGTTACATCCTGGATACCAAATACAAATTAACAGGAGCAGCTACTTTCACTACTTCAACATATATTGGTGGACCTAAAAGAGAAACCATGCTTTCAAAGTTAATATAAAAGTATGAAAAATTAAAAGCTGCAAAGTTACTGTTCAGAAAATGAAAAACAGACAATAAAAATATAAAATGCCATGTTTTTCTATCTATCTATGTCCATTATGCCCATTCCCTTAGGGAACTCCCTCAAGGAGGTGGCCACTGCACTTGACCAGTAGAACATTGTTGCAATACAAGGGAAAACAAAAACTAATGCACTAGACAAAAGCTTAAAAAAGAAAAAAATTTGCTCATGAGTGTTGCAGCAAATATTATACACTACGTACCCGGAAGGTCCCTACAGAGTTTAGATGTGGCAGCTTGTTCTTTCCAGATATCTGAGAGAATCATCTCCATCCTCTTGTCTTTCCAAAGTGCATTGAATAGCATCAAATACTGACGCATACACTCAGCAGTAAAAACCTAAAAAAGATTCTTTCTTAGAAAGATTTGTTCTAAATTATTTATGAACAGAAAAATAAAGGTACACTTCACACACACACACACACATAAACATTTGTACACATACAACACAGAAAGACACTAGCAAAACATGCAGATATTGTAACATGCATATATCCATAATTGAATGGTTTACAGTGTTAGGACTCTAGCCTTATTTGTACAGGTTACATAATCTACATAAAATTCAGATTTATTATTATAACTCAAGAGCCTCCTGCCCTTGGATCCTCATACTTCCCCTTCCTAACTAAGATATCAGTTTAACCAACTTTTTTCTAAAACAGTCTTAGCATCAAACATAATTAACATAAGCACACCCAAGACAGTAGTAATTTCTTATGTCAACTTACAGTTCCTATGGGTCCATCAACATGGTAATCAAGGCTAAAAACATCCCATCCAAGGTCTCCAGGGGAGATTTCTAAAAGCCTCACATCAAGACGCTTAAGAATATCAGGCTCTTCATACTGAGCATTACTTGCAGCTATAGCTGTCTCCAAGAGGGATGAAAGGTTGTGTGGGTACAAATTAGTGGCTGGCTTCCCAAGCTCTGGACTGAGGAAAAAAAAGTTATCAGCTAAACATCAACAGGATGAAGGTCTCAATCATGAATACAACAAAAACAACTTATGTTCACTTTTTTTTTAGAGAATATAATATATGAATCAAATCTATATGAGGCATATGCATACTTCAGAATTTCCATGAGGTAGTGAATGAAGTCGCCTTGTCCAAGGAGAAGGTAACGCCGCAAAGCTCGTAAATGATCCATAAGTTTGTGTCTGGTTAGAATCTCTTCCAATACATGGCGGGAAGTTTCTCTAAATGTTAATCCAACTAGATGATCTAGATGACTGTTTTCATCCTGTGTGAAGAGCGACTCCACTGTTGAATAAAAATGTAATTTAAAGCAACTAGTCCCCACCATAAACTGAAATCAATACTTCACAACAAAAATACTTCTCACAGCATGTTTAATTACCCTTTCTTTTCTTTACCTATAACTCATATTTTACAGTTACCTTTACAAACTTATATCTGTACTTCCATCTTCACTCTACCTTCTACTTAAACTCTACAGTTATCTTTAATTACCAGCACTCTTACTTCTACCTTAACTGTATTTTACTGCTCAAACTCTAAAAACTATCTGTAAAAACCTAAACTCATACTTTTACTCTACTATTAATGGCTTATACTTCATATTTACTCACTCACATTTCTCCTATAATGGTAGCAGCTGTCTGTACACCATTTCTTTCCAAAAACACAAATGTGGGAATGCATCTTTTTCCCTTTTAAGTGTTTTCTTCAGAGCCCAAGTACTTTGCTTGCATTTCAAAATCTCTTTGATGCCTTCCATCTTAACATCCTCTCTACTTGTTCTTACTATGTATTGTATTGAAAATTATTTGACTTGCCTCGCAAAACTTAACTAGAAATTTCCAGGTGGCTGGGGCATACACATAACACAGAACAGGTTTATCACAATTATTATAATTTTTGTATGCCTGCTATAATACCAGCATTAATGAAAGAATGCAGCAGTAATCAAAGCATTCTGAAATTCGATGTTTTATGTAGTTTTCACTCACCAGTTGTCTCTTGTAATGAAGCCTTGATTGCATCTCGACCTGCTATAGGTGCACGGAAGTGACATACATTGCGAAGGAAATTGAGGGACTTGCCTGATGCTAATACTTTTTGTGCTTGGGATTTGTTGATGAATGATGGCAACATACACCATCTGAAGACATACATTAAAAGACATAAGTAATGCTGAAGTTAAATGTACTTTGAAGGGATTCAGTTAGCATCAACTTAATTAGTTGTTGGTAAGACTACTCTTATTCAGATACAATACATACAATGAAAATATATCTAACTGCTTTGCCACCACTTAAAACCTACTTGTCTTATTTTTAAACTTGTACTTCAGAATACCTACATGCACTTTCCAGTTTGTATATGTCCAGTATAAGAAATGCATAATCCTTTCAGCATACTCCTACAAGATACATCATCTAAACAGCCCATCATTAGCTTTTCATTTATCTTCTTGCACGTGTTTCACACTTTCATTCCTAACCTTTTATATTTTCATTCTCTAGTTTTTTCATTCACATTCATGGTCCAATAAGGCTGATATAACTATAGCAGGGGCCACATGCACTACTCCCTTCCATACTCTAGAGTATAAGTCATCACACTAATATAACTCCTGCTGCAAAATGAGGATTGGCTGTTGATGCCTCCAATCATCCTAAAATATTCTTTTTTCTCAATGCTCTAACTAATCAGGGCACAAAAACAATACATCCTTTTAACTTATGTGACTGGCAAATCAAACAAGCACCATGCTTAAAGAAATGCTCTGAGCATTGCTGATGAATCTTTGACATTAAGGGGAATGGAGATAGTCAGCAACTGAAATTGAGAAATTCTGTGTGTTATCTCATTGTGATGGGTAAAATGCATACACAAAACAATTATAAACACTAAACTGTGAACAGTTTGAAAGCAGTGGATGTAATACAATGGTAGAATGAGAGAATTATGAGTTAAAAAATCTTAGAAAACATAATAAATATAGGTGAGTATTCAGGTGATAAGGATATGTGGGGCATATGATTGCTGACGCAGTAACTAACATTTCTCTAGAGTGAGAGAGTACAGTTGCTTGGGAAGATCAAATGTTTGGTGGAGGAGACAGATAGCAACTAGGATAAAATGATGCCAATATGGGGAAAATATACAGCAAGACATGGCATACATAATTCTGACACAAATAAATTGAACACTACCTTATAGAGTACTTATCCTGCCACAGTTTATCATCTGGCACAGTTGGGTCAGAAGCAATGAAAAATTCATGATGAGGGTCCTCCAGAGTTCCATCCAGAAGCCACTGAGTAAGCATAACATATATAGGTGTGCACGCTAAAGTGAGAACATGACGAACAACAGCTTTGTGCCCTGGGTTACCATGGTGCATATGCTGTTGGAAAACAAGATAGTCATATTTCAATATATTTTCATTATCATTCAACAGATTCAGTACAATCCACATTTTCATTCTAAACCAAAATTTCATCCCTCTTACTTCTCATTCCAGCAGCCTTCTTAACTACTGTTAATCTTTTAAGTGTTGGCCTGGGTAAGAAAAGTTTTTTTCACCATGACAAGAAATGTTAGCGAAATTTCACAGACTACAAGAATAGTAAATATTTATCAAGAGCCATTTTAACCATTCCATGCAGCCAGAGGTGACCTCAATTAAAGGAGTCTTTTGGGAGTTGATATGAGTAAGTGAGTGAGAGAAAGTTATGAATGCAAAAATGGTGATGTGGCAGTTGGGTGTATAATGAGCCTGGAGAATCTTGTGCATATAAAAATGGGTAACGGCTTTTCAAGAAGTGTGCTGAAAGGGAATGGTGATTGGAATCCCTCATTCAAAAGAAAAATGTGTATACATCAGTATACATGACCTAAGGGTCAACAGGCATTACTGGATAATGTATTAATTGACAGGTGTACAATGGAGAGACTGCTGGATGTGAATGTGCTGTTATGAGGCACCTGATGGTATGTGTGATCACTTTTTGTTGCAGATGTGTTAAAGTATGTTGTGGCTCCAGGAAAAGAGGAAATGTACTAGTTCCCATGAAGTGAGTGAGACCTATGTGCACAGATACCAGGAAAGAAGTAAGGGCAGAAGGAGGAATCAAGCAAGAATTATTCCTTTAAGAATCAGTTTTCAGTTCCTGATCTTCTCTTACCCAGACAGGAAAAGGTGAGTATAAAAAATCTAAAGATAACTAACCTGATATATTCCTGAAACACAAGCACCACCATAAACCTCCCGAGCAGCATGTGTAAGAAGGGCTAAAGCTCGAAGACGTGAACGAGGTTCCAGTGTCCACATCACCAAACGACGCAGGGTGAGGCCTCCTGAAGGTTCCCCCATTGGCGTGTCTCCTCCTTCCTGAATCTGTAAAATACATACAGAATATATTACTAAAACTGCACAATAGAAAGCTTGATCATTTCTATTAATATTAGTCAATGTGGAATATTAAGCTTTAACTCAGTTGCCTTACTCCTTGTTGTCAATATCAACAAAGTAAGCAAGTCAAGCATGAAAAATAAAAAAATCAATTAAAAAATCTCTTTTCTTACAAAATGAGATGAAATCATAACCTTTTCAATGGTTTATCATGCCCATTTACCACACACCACCTAAATATTGTACCAAGGCAGATGTTTTGTTCTTCATTCAGCTATAATTGAAAAAACAAGCAAGACCCACCAGCAGATATACCATTATTCAACACGCAATAAGACTAATAGACTTTCAGACCTATTCACCCACATAATTAAATTCCACAATTGCATTAAATGAACAGTAAGCCATAACATGTGTCTAAAAGTTTATTGTTGTTTTAATTTTTTTATCAAATCTTTGCCCTATGTAATGCTTACAATAAGACTACCATCCCTGAAAATCAATTCATCTTACCAAGCATAACTTCCTATAGATGCCTCAGATGCCTCAAAGAGCTTAACCAGTCATATCAAATTGCAAAGCCTAAGACCTTCAGCAGCTGAATCAGAAGCACTTTCTAGATGCACTGGGATACTGCTATACCTGAATATAAGTATGTTACACTCATCTGTACATTTTGGCAAGTCTTAAATTTGTCCCAACAAAAATCAATTGACCATAATGAACGAAAAACAATACCATCCACAAAGAAAGTTAAGTACACTGCACTGAACAAAAAATGTATAAGCTGAGTGATAGCTAAGCCATATAGACAGTTTTATGCAGGTACAGTGAACCTACTGACCTGTTGCTTGTTTACTGGTAACCCTTTTATCCTTACTTTAAGCCTCATCTTTTACTTTGTTTTAAAATCTACTTATTTAATTTTTCATATTTTAGAGACAGGATTTCTGAGAAGTGTCCATCGAGGCAAATGCAGGCTGTCTGAAAATCAATAAAAGGCCAATTATGAAACTACATCAGGAACTACACACATTTCTCCTTTTCATGTAACATAGGCTATTCCACATGCAGAAATCTGGACAAAAAGTTTCTATCATTATCATGGAAGTGACAAGTGCTATACAATGTGCAACGAATTTTAGTCTAATTTCATAATACTCCTACCTGGGCCTCAAGCAAAGCTATAAGTCTGCAGTACTCGCTCAGCTCTTCTCTTAAAGCTAATACCAAAGACTGATTGACAAGTCCTGCAGCTGTTCGGTCAGAAGATCGCTCATTCCCAGCTATGACTCCACCCCACTCACAATAATTTTGTACTTGGTTGTAAAGCCACCCAACATCTGAGAGTTTGAGGATGATCTCCTTCTGACTCCGGGACAAACGAACCTAAGATAAAATAGGTATGATAAGAAATTCTAACAACGTCAAACATCTAAACACAATAATCAACATAATATGTGTTAATCTAAAAATCTGAATATCACATGGCAGTAATAATCTTCACTGTAAACATGAATCAGGACTTAAAAATGTAAGTTCAGTGAGCTTGGGTAATGACCTAAAAACCCTTCTCCAAAATGCTAAGTACCTTGAAATCTACCTTCTGTGACTCCTCACACAATACTTTACACTGGGTAAAAGTGGGAAACAGGAAGGATTGGAAAATGAAAATTTCAAGCCAATACAGGCAAAAACAAATTGGCTTTATCCAAGATGACAATAGATGTGGAATAGATCAGAATGAACACCATATTGCAAATTATAGCAAAATGAACTGGTGCTGCAGTTTCACAAAATTATCAAATCATATCAACTGCAGTCAGTACATATAACCAAGACCACTTATACTCACCTTAGGATCTAATCTATAACCATCTTTATTAGCATCCATCTTGATAATTTTTCCTTCAATCCCTTGGAAAATGAAGAGCACTTCTCTGATTAACACCTTCTCTGTCACTTCAATAAGTGCTGCAAATACAAAAATTTCTTACTATACCCCTTATCATTGGATAATTACATAACATACATACATATATAATGATAACACGTGGGTTCATTTTCCTAATCACAGCAGGTTTATAATAACCATAATAATCATCTAATAGTTTTGACAATTCATATTCTGACTTCTAAACTTTAGAAGTTACTCACTCCAAGAAAATGAGTCAGCAGGAAAGCATTTGTTTATGCGGCACTGTGTATTCATGCCTTTGCTATCCCATAAAACTATGACAAGAACCTAGCACAGCAGACTTTGTTTCTAAACGTGCTTGCATGTGGCCTCAAGTGTGGTAGGAAGGAAAATGCAAGCAACCACATACAACCTATCTGCTCTGTCTAGCTAAGTAGAAGGTGAGGAAGAGATCTAATTCAAGAACACAGGAGTGGCAGAACCTGCCAAGATGCAGTAGGTGCAAGACAAAACTGAGGGTACTGGAAAATTTGAAAGAGACAAGAGTTAGATCAGACTTCTTACAGGGACAACATGGTTATGTGAAGGAAAATATGGAACTATTAAAGAGAGATGAGTGGACTGAAAACATGACTGACTTCAAATAATGTGAACTTTAGGTTAGTTTCAAAATTCAAATATTTATTATGCTTATGTCGTGCAATGGCAAAAGAGAAAGTTATAAACATATGTGAAACACCTATAATGTACAGTTAGACAGTTTGAATCTACATTCATTGATTAGAATTTATTTTCACAAGAGAAACCAAGA
This sequence comes from Panulirus guttatus, assembly GCA_032361385.1. NCBI lineage: Eukaryota > Metazoa > Arthropoda > Malacostraca > Decapoda > Palinuridae > Panulirus > Panulirus guttatus. Next base: position 9,944 of record JAUUDW010645428.1, on the reverse strand, counting down.
AAAGCTGGGGATTTTGAAGAGATAAACATGTTTATGTTGGTTTGTGATCAGTACCCCTTCCATATATCACTGATTTAACTAGTCTGTATACCATACCAGGGCTTTTGTTTTGAAGGGCAGCCAATAATAGTACAGCACACTTTGTATCAAAAGTCGGAGGTGGAATATGGCTACATCTAAGAAACTGATGTATGCTTGAGCCACACAACTATTACAGTGAGGCATACCTTCCTTTGTAGCAGTCTTCTTATGTGAATGTTGTGAAAACTTTAACCTTTCAACAGCTGGTGAATGTTGCTGAAGTTCTGCAAATGGTGATTCTGGATTTGCATTAGCTGCCCCTGTAATGATAAAACACTTTGTGAAGATAGACTCAGTTCAAAAACATATCAAAATCTTACACGAAAGCTAAGCATAGCATTCTTTTCATGAGTATCATAAAAAATGATGTGCAATTGTGCAGCCCATACAGAATCCACTGCATGCCACATGGTCATCACATTTCACACACAGAAAAATCAAATCAAAATATTTTATCAAAAACCACCTTTACTGTACTCTAATATTATGTTAACTACGTTGTCTTTCTATCTTTATGGGTTTTTCAGTAAAGTCTTGTCAAATTCCTTCTTACTCCAAAGTAGCCAATCATTTCCCTAATCCTGTATGGAGTGCAGCCTCAGAACTGCAGGAACCCAATGAAAGGGACCCTGGAGTCATAAAATAGTAATGAAAAAAAAAAAAATAATAATAATGTTCTACATATATATACTACATGCTTGCCTTTTCCTACCTCAGGAAGGTAGGTGCAGGAACAGCTTGAACTTTCAAGGAAAAATCCACACTTTACTGCACTTTTTGTTCCTACTTTTAGAAAGTGGTAATACAAGAGAAGGGGAATTCCAGCCCCATCTCCAACCCTGCCTCTCTGAGCTGCCTACTAAAACACACAGGAGATAAATGAGTACTCTCTACCATATCCAGGAAAATTAATCTATCTATTCATTCATTTGACTAACCTATCAAGAAATAAACTGATAAATAAATGGAAAAAACATTTCTCTTACATCACATTTCATACCTTTATACATTGCTGCCAAACGAGACACCCTATTACTTCCCGAGACATGTGATGATCCATCCTCCTTTGATCCAGGAACAATGCAGCTTGGTGATGCACTGACCATGACATCTTCTGAGGAAATACCTGCATCAACATTCTGGTGTAGCTTAGGCATCTGGAACAGCTCTTCACTTCCATGTCCATTGCAAAGACCATTCTCAAGCTGCTGAAAAGAAAAAACTTCCAATTACTATGCATGGAAGGGGTTAGACTGCATCTATCTATCAGTCTATATCTCAAACCCCTTCCCTTTGAAAACTCCCTCAAGGAGGTGGTCAAGGCAAGAGTGTTTCCACAACTGGTGAACTCCAGTGATGCTTCTCAGCCTTTAGTGCTTCACCTTTAGCAGGCCACTGACGGAGGGCAACTCTAGTGCAGTGTTTTCAGAGGCTTTTATCTAATGCTCTTACAATCTACTTCTACCTAATGTTCCTGCCTAACATTCCAACCCACTATTTCTACCTAATGCTCCCACTTACTGCTTCTACCAAATGTTTCTACCTAATGCTTCTGTCTAATATTAGTTAACACAAGTGGATTAATTTGTTTGACAACATTTTGTAAGCAACACAGATGGATCTTCAACCTCTGAAAAGACTGTATGACTGTACTGACTGAGAAATGAGGATGTTTGAGTTTGTGTGGAATTATGTGAACAAATGGATGAAAAAATGAACAAAAGAATCTGAGACTTTACGGCAAGAATTAGTAAAGAAGGAAGGCTGAATGTGTATGTGAATGCAGTTAAAGAAGATGAGGACAGGGAAGACTGAGGGTGAGGTGAAAGGTGTGACAAATCATAGAGGAGAGCGGTTTCACCTTGAATGTATATTTGGAAATGTGCATGATTAATGTAACTTGTAGCAGAATGATGTATTTCAAAAAGAGACACTTAGTATTAACTTTAACTGTAGAAGACCTAGTCTCTGCTACAATATGCATTGGCCAAAAGTACTTACCGGTATTTGCACAGCTGATGACTGAGTATTAATTCTTAAGCCACTGTGAGATGCACTATCTTGACTCAAGGCCAAGAAAAATGACAGAATACTTGTTTTGTTTCGTAACACAGCCTGTGAAGTAAAAACTTATGATAAATAATGACAAAAAGGGCAAACAAATACACTGTTTGTAACTAAAGCAAATATTCACAATCTTCATCTTAGGAATGGAACAAAGAGAAAATGTGAGTGAGCGAGTCTTGGTAAACATTCATCTTAACAGTCCACCGAAAAAGTGGCATGATAAAACTGTCAGTCTATTAGTGCAGTGCATAATGTTGAAGGGAGCAAAGCCTACTATCAGGTATGCTACGAAAACAGGTCTGGATAAAAGGGTTGAGTTTATTGGAAACAGTAAGTATAGATTTCTTATTAAAGGATGCTGAGCCTAGATCTGAAGAGACTGTAAAACCTTCAAAAAAGCAGGACACAGGAAGGTACTAAGAAAGTAACTGAAACAACATAGATTATAAGCTAAGGTGGCAATGACATGATGGATAAATAGAAAGACAGTGAAAATCTGTCAAATGCTAAACACACAAGTCAATGGGTAGGGTGTTGTTGAAAAATAAAGAAATATAAGAAGAAACAGAGCAAGTATCAATGCAAGAGCTGAATAAGAATGAAGGAACAAGGGAATCAGTGTTCATGCTGAGATGTTTAAGGAAATCAGTTTGGGTCCAACCACTGTACAGGAAGATATGGTATACAAGCCAAGTCTAAGATTGAAATGAGGCTTTAGTAAAACATTGATATCAAAAACAGAGCATTTGCAGGACACTAGCTGATACTTCTATCCCTCAATTCATCACATGGTTCCTTCTGGTCATCTTATCTCAATGCCATATTCTGCATAAAGGTAAAACTCTACAATCAAGCGTCCTGTTTCAAACCTGCTTCAATTTCATATGTCAAAATGTTCCCATAAATAACTTCCTATGAGCTCCAATAACTAATGTATCTTAAAACATTCTCCAGCACCACAGCCTCCATTCCTCTATCTTACTGCCTATTTCCTATTATAATTCTAAACTATTATGTTCAAAGAATATTTTACAATGAATCTCTTTTCCCAAGGAGAAACACTCTGTTATCAACAGTTAACATACATCAAATGTTCCTTTCTTACAGCATCAAGTAATGATTTTCTTTGTGAAGAGCTTCATAAATTTCAAAACTGTACATGCTTGCTAGGAGCTACCTCTTTAACGAAACAATTATTCATACATCAGAACAAAATCTGTCAGATTAAAATATCCTTTGAAAATAAAAGTTCTTGGTCCATAAATACCCATCAAAAATGCTTCTGAAGATTCCATGGGGTCAAATGTAAGAAAATCATCAAACTGTCATAACTAACCGATTTTAGAAGTTTGTTCATTAAGCCTGAGAAACGGGCAGCATCCTCTAAACGCTTTTCTCTAGCCAGTCGTCGCTTTATCTTATCAGCAACAACATTATGATCTTTGACAGGAAGACCAGATGGGCCCTCATTCAAAAGATCCACAGCTAGCCGAAAATGTGCTGCAAGTCTCTCTGAAACAGAAAAATTGCCAAAAAATCAATTTGGCAAACTGTCCTGTGCAAAAATGGTTATCAAATAAGATCCTATTCATCAAAATATACAAAACATATCCATTACTTCAGACTAATGGTAAGCTCTAAGTACTTGGGTAACTTCAAATCTACCTCTTTAAAGCAACTGCCAAATGACTTACTAGACTTTCTGCCAAAAAAGTTTATCAGTTTTGTTATGCAATTAGCTTCATTTAAAAGAGATAAAACACTTCAACAAAATCATGGTCTGAAATGCAGCAGGTCACAACATGTATCAACATATATCTCATGTATCACACCTTCAGTGACTGACTGACTTTGTCAATGAAAATGGCATCAAGCAATACTTCAGTCATTAAAATAATTAACAATACATGATTCCAAATCTATTTTAGTACAGTACTTCTTTTTACCTTGATCAAGTTGGGTCAGGTTAAGATAGGTTGGATTAGGTCAACTTATGTCTGCTTAGATTAGTTGTGTCAGGTTTTTTCGAAATTGAATACATCACCAGTTCAGGTATGCATCCAAACTAGCCTTCATTACCAAGTGATTTTGTTTTGTAACGGTATGGTGGTGTTTAAAGAACACAAGAGTTGTGGAGCATTACATCATATTTTATGGTATTAAATAAGGTGACAGTAGTAAAGGTATGTCTATCACGGAAAATGTGAAATCAAGTAAAGTAAAAGTTAATGAAGCACTTGTAGGATATCAAGAGAAATCTGTATGAAAAACCTCATCCAACCTCCCCAGTAGATGAGATTGGTCTGCTGCAGGGATCTCATGGAATGGCTGCTTATGGAAGGTTGGGCAGTGGCATGAAGGGCCATTTGGTCCACTGTTTGTTTGTTGACATTTGTTGGCAGTATGCATAATGCTTTAGTGGATCTTGACATTCCACTGCCTTCTAAGATGTCCCCACACACAACGCTTCCGTGATGCCTGTTGGACCACCCCTCCACATCCCCTTGACAGACACTCGATGACCCTCCCCATACTGGCCAGACATTATGTAAATAATATTGATGTTGTGTTGAAGGAATATCCTACCTTCCTTAGGCTTTAGTAAGCCCCTGTGTTATATTTATATGTACTTGCGACACATGCCAGATGCTTCTGGTATTATTGTACAGGGGTACCTAGTGACAGCACTAACATCCCGATTCCTCTATCAAGGAATAAAGTACTGAAACTTAAACTGAACTACATCTTGACTAGAATACCATACTGAACTTCAAGATAAATCTCAGATGCTACAGAAGTTTTCCGAGGTTACGTTCACTTTTTGCAAGTATTTTTCCGAGGTTACGTTAATTTTTTGCAAGTATTTCATGTGTCCTTACATCAAATAACCTCACATTTTCCCTGTTATTCATAACACTTATCAAAACAGCCTTATCAAACAAATCTGAACAAAATATAATGCTCCAAGTCTTGCTCCACAACTCTTACTGCATTTTCTAAACAATACACTTACACTGCAGAACAAAAGTATTCAATATTCATAGCTACTAGTAGTTTTGATTGTTGTACTTGCTTTTATATACCCTAAGTATAAACAAACATAAAATATGACCTTTAGAAGAATAGCATTTCAAAAGTTTCCATCATTCACAGCATCGTTTATTCAACTGGTAAAAGTTTCCCTACTCTGTGTTGATTTCACTAGTGACAATCACTTGCTGCTCAAGTCCCACATATACTTTTGCTGCCCTGACGTAGGTCCTTTATTAGATGTAGGACCAGCCGTAACATATCTAGGCTCTGGCTATATTCCCATGACAGTGACGGAATGTAGGAAAACCCATAAAATAATTTCCAGTAGTTTTTCTAGCATTGTATAAATATTAAAATCTTAGAATTGTAATAACATACAGTTAATAAATACAGTGTTTTCTTCTTATGAAAATTTTGGATATCAAATTCAAATTGATTTCATGTTAGTTGATACTTGATATGTCAATTCACAGATTTCTCTGAATAATAAACTTCTTCAAAACATGGGTAATTTCTGATGACAGTATGAAGGTACAGTTCTACATTACAAATCAGGTTTACCAACTTTACGCAACTGTATTATATCACTCTTATGTTATCAATACCAGTACTTAATAGCAAGCTGTGAAGGTAAATAATATGTAACTTCACTGGAAGTCTGACACCTTGATGCAAGATCCCCCAGCTGACATACTAATAATAAATGCAAGTCTGGAATTGGATGTATGCAGTTCTCTATAATATATAACATTTCATTGATATCTAGTATACAGAGGATCCACTTTAAGATATTCTTTATACTATTTTCTTCAAAATGAGTTCAAATGTTTCAACATTTGATGGAAAACACTCTGAAGGAAACATTTACTGTCAGCCTTAATAATACTAATCAAGTATGTCATCTGAAAACAAATACAAAATCCAGGTGTTAGATTTTGTTTATATCAGCATCCTTATTATCATATGCTATACAACCTAACCACAAGATCTTTGAGTTAAATGAGGTTAGGTTCCTTAGTTCAAAGGCTCAGTGACATTCTTATAACCTTAAATCGTCTTTTTATAGTCTGATCTGCTTAACTTTGAATGTAAATATCTAAAACTGAAACACTTCATCCCCCTTAATTCCTTCATTGTAATCCCGGATGTTAAATAAATCAATAAACTCCTACAATATCCTCATACTAAATCAGAGCTTCATACTTGAGAGTGCCTAGTCATTAACGTCAACCATGAGCAATTTACTTAAACCTCGCAAGTTTAACCTCATCCCCATACCATGACATTGGCAGTTCTTACCCAAACTCATTAAACTACAAGATTACGAAGTAGTCACCAGTTGCTGCCTATATGCTTTAGTCAGGCCTGCAAGGATCATCTTTAATCTGAGTACACAAAGAGATGGGATTCTGAGCAGCTGCCCTAAATCATTCAGAGCCCAAATCTGCCCAAGAGATCTAGACACGAGCCCCCCGTGAAAACTCACCATCGTTAATCCCTGTGACGTGAGAACACAGTCTTTTCAGAAGCGTATTTGACGCGTCCATCATTCCTGCTGGCAATACAGAAATTGGGAAAATAACTTGCAAGTTTTGACATCAAATTGGGTGTATCGACCACCTCCTTGATTCTCATGGCGCCATTTATTTTCGTTTTGTTTTCATGTGAGCGCGAGGCTGCCATTGGTGGGTTGCCGGACGTGCAGCCAATCACGGGCCAGCTCTCTGTTCATCTTGTTTTGGTTAGAGCACATCTGCTTCATATTACCTACCCGTCTACACTTAATGTTACAGCTGCCATAATATTCTATTTTGGCTGCAAATCGTATTTTATTCACAGTAGCATAATATTGAAAAATAAAGCTTTGTCATTAAACGATTGTAACGAACATAACATTACAAAGTACAAAGTAAACATTTCATCTTGCTTAAAGGGAATCTAGGAGCA
>JAUUDW010645417.1:331-10795 GCA_032361385.1 Panulirus guttatus | reverse complement strand
TAAATTGTTGCGTGTTCGGTGGAGTTTAAGACTGGGTAAGGAGAACACTTGTTTATTGCTTTTCAAGTCATTACAGTGTGTTTATTTCTTGCCAGTGCTGCTGTGTTCGTAAGGAAGAGGAAGAGGCGATCTGTAATCAAAGGCTGTTGAAGCTAGAAGGTGAGATAACCTTTTAGGTTTTACTTTGAGGTCGGTGGTTGGCCACACAGTGTTTTGAGTGGCTGGGTTTTCGTGCTGGTGCGGAGGACTGAGTGCCGATCATAATGAAGTGAGATTATACTGAAAGTAATTCTGCTTCGTTATGTAAGTGTTGAATGCTTGTGGTTGCTAGGAAGTCGATGATTGTTCTGAGTGCTCTGTTTTGGGTGGTTTGCAGGTTTGCTATGTTAATCTTTGATAGGGTAGGAGACCAGGCAGGCAAAGAGTAGTTAAGGTTGCAGTGGTTAAAATTTTGTATAGAAGATACGAAGGGATTCACTTTTTTGCTCGCAATTGGAGATGGCGAGTGTTCTGGGGGCGGTGACTTCGTTTATGGCTTCTGTGTTAAAGTTCGTGGTTTGGTAAGCGAACATCGTGTGTGTGTCTAATGTGATATCTGGCACGTTAAGATTCCGTTTGAGAGGGACCGGTTGGGCATTCAGGGTTACAGGGTGACGCAGAATGAAGTCATGTCAGTTAGGGATTAAAAGAGTGACGGTTGATATCTTTCGAAGTAAGCCAGAGTTCTAATTGCATGTTGTAGTTTTGCGTTCTTACTGTCGCTTGAGCAGTGCCACGGTACTGGATTGTGCCTGAGAAGCACACCTGGATATATGAGAACTTTCACACCGTGGTCTGCAGGAGATGAAGGATGGTCATGTAGGAAGAGACTGAGGAGGGTTAGAGGAGGCGCTGCTCCCTTTGGAACCCAACTGTGGAACTTGAACTAGCTACAAAGTTCGCTGACCAATTTTCGTCATTTTCATGGAGTCTTTCGTAAGAGGATGTCAGGGGATTTGTCCAAAGGCTTCAGTACAATGCTTTCAAGCGGCTTGTGGTCCATATACACAATTCCTGGTCTCCCACATGTAAACTGGTGTCATTTTTCCAGTGCATAAACAATGGCATGCATCTCTTTCTCTGTGATTGCATACCGACTCCCCTTATCAGATAGTGCCTTACGAGTGTAACACAAAGGGCGGCCTTCCTATAACAATGCTGGGCCAATGCCCTTGTTGCCAGCATCTGACTGAATTACTGTGTGCAGGAGTCAAAGTATTTCAGAATTGGTGCTCTTATCAGTGAGCTTTTAATTTCAAGAAACGCTTTAGCCTCAGCGTTCCCCCATTTCCACTCAACGTCCTCACCCGTCTGACAAACATTAAGACGTAATACAAAAGCTAATTTGGGCAGAAATTTAGACAAAAAAATGAACTATGTCAACTGATCGTTCCACATCATCTTTATGTCTGGGTGGTTCCATTGTCATTATGGCCTCCAGCCTTTTAGGATCAGGCCCGACCCTTACTTGTCACCAGTTGCCCCATGAAATCAACCTCAGGCAAACGAAACTGGCATTTCCTTTGATCGAGCCTCATCCCTACCTCAGCACACCTTGCTAAAAACGTCCCTATCCTTTCATCATGTTTCCTCCCTTTACCATACACTAGCACATCTGCTATCCACTGGACACCTTGCAGGCCTTCTAGAGCTCGATGCAGTCTCTTTTGGAAGACTTAACTGCTCACCTTTAGGCCAAAGGGCAAACGCAACCGCCTGTACCTTCCAATTGGCGTAGCAAATGCTGTCAACAAACTGGTCTCATAACCTAACTCACAATGATGGTTGCCAGCCATAGTGGGAGTAGCACATGTGTGAGAATAACTTGTGAGTTAGTGGTCTGAAATTATTCTGGAAATGTATCAAGGTTGTACAACGTCACCATTGTTATCTGATATCGTTTTGGATAAAGTATTGTATCAGACGATAACGAGATGGAGTAATAGTAGTCCTGGCGGAACAGAATGGAGATTGCCCCAGTTGCAGTATGAGGGTAGTTGGCGCTTTGCTGTTAACTGATGGGTTTAATTATGTAAAAGTAGATGGAAGACATTGATTTATGAGAGGGATATGTTGTCTCAGTGTCATAAGACTTCGCAGTGAAGAACAGGATGGTGAGAATAAATGTAGATTTGTGGAGGTAAACTGCACCCTGTAAACTACATTGAATGGGAAAATGTATAATCTCTGAGTAGAACGTGCAAGGCTGAGAGGAGAAAATTGTCTTCTCTCTGACGTATGGATGTGAAATTTGATTGGTCGTGAGGAATAAGAAATAAATAAATAGCAAGTACATAGAGATGTATTACTTGCGCAGTATAGTTGAAATTACCATCATATGTAGAGTGCGGGGAATAGATAAAAGGATTTTTGATATGAAAAAGTTTTCATAAAGGCGCACAGCTGAAAGAATGTGCAGTCATGTAGAACGCTTGGCAGTTGATAGATTAGTCGCTATGATATTTAGTAGTACAGTAGAAAGTTCAAATCCCAAACATGTTTCGGACTCCGACCAGCTGGAACGAGTATTCGAACCGCTTAAGCCTAACTTACATCTGGTGCCCAGATTTCTTTGTCTTTCCAATGATGGTTCCTTTTCACTCGGGCTGTAACTCAGAATTAAGACACAGGTAGCTCCGATGTAAGAACATGCTGTTCGCACACACAAAATTTCATTAATGATATGAAAAGTTTCCTCTGTATCTGATCATTCCGTTATTCATTGCTTACCAGTTTTCTCTATTTTCAGCTCTGTTTTCATTGATGTGTATACTGTATGTTTGGCTGTAATATGCGTTATGTTTCCATCAACATTTGTCTTACATTTGTGTAACTATGCTTACATTTGTGTCATGTACCTACTGCATGACTTTCATGACTTAAGGTTTACTTAAATTCTTCCCTAAACGACTGTGAGCAACACAAGCCTCCGATGCTGATACTGCATTGTGACGGCGGCTATTACTTTATTTGTTTTTGTTGAAGGCTCCAGTCACAGACAAAAATCCACATCAAGACCGGGCCTTAATTAGAATATAAAGACCAGGCCTTAATTAGAATATATAGAGAATTATGAAACGGAAAAAAGAAGAGACAAGGGAGATGTATCTACGAATTTTGGGGAAAATGAAAAACCTGTCTTTTAAAATGTGCCAGGTCATAGTTATTGGGAAAGACATGAGAAGGTAGAAAGTTCCAAATCTTCGACGTATAGGAAAAGAAGCAGTATCAAACGGCCCACCCTTGAGTTGCTGATGGCCACACAGTAATCAAGTGACGCAACAGCTTACCGAGAATTGCAAGGTCTAACTAGTGGTGAAGGCACACAAGCGACCAGCTCTCGGGAGCTAAACCTTGGTAATACCTACAGAAGAGGGAAAGTGAACCAACATTGCGGTGTAGGGCAAGAGGAGTCAAGTTTGGAAGTTAGCCTGGGACAGTTTATAAGTCGGACCGCTTTCGACTCAACTCTGTCAAGTGAAGATACAGTGCTAGAACCACCCCAAATGTGGGAGCAGTACTCCATACAAGGACGAAACAATCCCTTGTATAAACGGAGCATCTGTTCAGAAGAAAAGAAGTTTTGATTTCTAAACAGGACACCCAGTTTCATAGAGGCAGACTTAGTTATTCCTGCAATGTGGAGTTCCGAAGAATGAGTGGATGTTACAGTATTACCAAGTGTGTTTATTAAGACAAGAGGTGGAATTACAGAACCGTCAAAGGAGAGACGAGAGTTGTGAGAAGTTTTCGATAGAGAGATGGGTAGAAACAGGGTCTTGCAGGCATTAAACTTAACAAGATTTTGGATGACCATCCGTAAACTCGGTATTTCGCGACTAAACTTTTGCACTCTAACTCAGACACGCTGGTAATGGTCAGTAATTTTTTAGTATGTTTCTCCATGTTCTCAGAATCTTAAAAGATGTAGTTTGAACAAGTTGCTTTTGCATTATCACACTCACCCATATCCACAGATCCGACTGAAATATCTAGACTTCGCGAGATCACAGGCCTATTACATTCAGTGCCAGATAGATTGCATAAAGTAACATTAAACTGCATATTATTTATTTCATGGAGAAAGAAAGGATGACGGAATGAGAGATAAGGTCTCGTAGATGACATTTCCTCGTTTCTGTATCACACAGACGCCAGGCCTTACTTTCATGGTATTAGTATTCTTAGTCGCAATGTTAAATCCTAAAAGGTTTACTTTTATGTAGGTAGACTTTTAAGCCTTTGTTTCTAATAATGAACCTATTCATTATGTGACAAATTATCATTCTTTAGGAGCAACATTTCCATTGATTTAACAAAAGAATGTGACACTTTACGGGGTTAAGCGTACAAACATGTCTAGAAAGCATTGCTCCTCATTGTTCCTTAATGAAATTGTCTAGTATTAACCGTGTAATGGACGGGTAGAGTGGCTAGGGTAGACCGCGCTGCAGCTTGGGTGAGGCGAGGTGTTGGGAGGTACGATTACGCGGTATGTGGTGAGTGGGCCGCCGCGGGAGAGGCCTCTCACTGGTAGGGGTGGAGTGATGGGAGACGTCCGCAGTGGCTGTACATCCTTATCGGGAAAGGAAAGTTGCTCTGGCGACGCATCGTAATGTTGTTTGTACAATGCTACACCGCCTAGCTCACATGGTACTAAACCTGTGTTTGTGCGATTTATCATCGCTCTCGATATGAATGTAAACTGTGGAATTCGGCCTAAGTTGCATGAATTCTTGAGAGATTATGATCAGTTTTGAATGATACTTTATCAGTCATGAAGGATAATAGCAAATTCTGGTGTAATAACAAATATTCTTATCATTTTTACCGCCCTCACTTTACAGTTGAAAAATTATTTTGACATTACTTAAATATGTGCTGCCTGACTTACATATTGCTATAATACTAATATGCCCCCAAGGCATCTACCATAACCTATGGAAAGATGTTCGAAAAGGTTCATGCAGATGCCTGATCGTGGTCAGAAACTCTGCCAAACTTCTTCAGCCCTGGTTTCAATAGCTAGGCAGCTGCTGTCCTCTCCTAGTATCCTCTCCCAACATACTTATGATGACCCAAAGGTTTCCCATACGGTTAGTATCAGTAGGCCAGTCCACACTTAGACTGCGCCTGGAACCAGGCCTTCACTACCGTGCTTGTGCGGATGGGACCTCCGTCTTCCTTGGGTCTTTTTGTGACAAGAGCTTGATTTAACGTGGAAGAGATAGACGGAAGAAGGACTTGTAGAAGTTTTTCGTACTGTTCACGTGTGAGGTGTCGTCGATATTTACAAGTGTTCTCGAGTTGGCCCACAACCTTTTCTAGAAGGACAAACTTAACTTCCCAGTTATATCTTTCTCGATGTGTTGCTGGAAACACCTGGTGTTGTGAGGTCTCCACTTTGTGTCGCTCCTGTCTTCTTAGATGAAAACGATTTCTCATTAAAAATCTGTTATCCAGTAGTTTTTGTCGAAACTGAGGGGCTTAAGTGTAAATTGTAGCCAAAGCTTCCCCGTTCCCTGGGGTAAGTATGTCCTCGTAATCATGCTCACATAACAGTGAACATTGTTCTCGTGCTGGCTTCGCTATATGGTCAGAGTACAAGTTACTTATATTGCTGACGTCATATGCCGATCACCTTCCGAGTCCAAGGTCCGCTCTTCTCCTGAAAGGATCGTAACACGATGTCTGCCGCTGCCAGATCTGCCCATCATCACTGATCACTCCACCTGACATCACTTGGTCCACTATTTAAACCGGACGCCAGCTAAAGCCCATTTGCATGTCAATGACCCTCACCTTCTTTCTAGTTCCTCACACCCCAGCTACCCTGACTTGCTCATCCATGACTTACGCACATTCACTTGTCATAAAAAGTGTAGCAGAGGTCTTTCTCTTGTACGCCAGACTCCCAGACTTTATCGACGAAGGAAGACACCGTAGAAATAATGTTTTCCTTCTCTTTCTTTATATCTCTTATTCATAATGTGGAATGATTTGCACTATAGTACACAAAGTTGTAAACAAAGTTTAGATAAAAACGACTGCAGAAAATCTGACCCTGGTGTCCCCCTGGGGTACTCTACACCCGGTTTGTCCCTGTCTAGTGGTCCCTCGTGGGTGGAGACGGAAGGGAAGTAGCAACAGCAAAGCCTCAGGCAGGGGTCTGACGTTAGGTGCACTGAATATCGTAAGTTCAAGAGAAGGAAAGAGAAGATGATTACAGGAATCTAAGGATTGGGGATTAAACGTTTTTAGATTAAGAAAATTCTGTTTGTTCATTAAGAGACTATGGGAGGAGAGAATGGAGCAAGAGGACAAGTGTTGGAAGGAGGAATAGTGTGAGAAAGAAAGAAAGAAAGCTTTAAAGAGAATGATATTTCAGGTCTCTTACTGGCACCGAAAGTTTGTGTGATTGGTATAAGATATTGATGTGTAATCTCTAGATTTGTCAGGGCGGACTGAAAATGGAAGAAGTTAGATGAACAAGTAAAAAGATTTAAAGTTTAGGGAAAAATGCTCTTGCAGAGGGACATGAATGCAGTACCAGGGGATTGAGAAAGTGGAAGGCATTGCTGGAGGACGGAGAGTACCAGATGCGAATGCTGATAGTGAGTTCTGGTAGACGTTTGTGCTGAGAGACGTGTGTTTCTGGCAAGAATTCATTTTTGAGATAAACTAATCTATAAATCTAGCGTACATGAAATGGTCCTAATTTTTACTGCTTCACTTAGATACCCTGTAAGCCATTCGTGAGGTAGATGTAGAGCTGGTGGGTGAGACGAGGCAAATACTGTAGAGGTAGTGGGTGAGGTGAAAGAGATGTGCTGGTAGTCATGGGTGACATGAGACAGATGTGGCCTTGGTAGATTCAGGTGAAGCGGATATACAGATGGTGGGTAAGATAAGGCTAATGTTGTGGTCCTGATGGGTCAACTGAGGTAGAAGACGTGGCATTGGTAGTGGTAGTGGTAGATATGTGGGAAATGTCATGGCCGTGGTGAAAGTTGTGGCGAAACACGGCCCCAGAGGTGGCTTGGTGCATCATTAGCCACGACTCCTGTTACTGTAGCTGTAATTTGAGCATTCCGTCTGTACTGATGTCGCAAAAGTCACAGCCCTGTGGAGTCGCGCGGACATCATGATTTCCTACCGCCAAAAGGAAAAATCACACCAAGGTCAAGCTTACGTTAGTATGGCCATGCTCATGGTTGCGTGTTACGTTTTTTATGCTTGGTAGCTGGAAGCCATAGCACCATCGTAATGCTCTATACACGTGAGACGCTACTTCAAGGCTGGTGGAAGGGTCAGCAGAACGTTATTTCTTTAGAACAAGCGTAGTAGTAGAGGTCTCTGTCTCTGTTACCCCAGATTCGCCGGGTTATGTGAACTTTGTTGAAAAAGGAGACGCCGTAGAGGACACTTTTCTCCTCTCTATGTTTACAGCTCACATTCATGTACAACTTTCTATCTTATAGCAGAAGAAGCTCTGGCTTTACTTTGGAACACTGGACGGACTCGGGAAGTCTGTACAGGCATCGCCATGTCTGGTTGCTCACATCTACTTCACTTTTGGCAAATTACTGCGTTTCCTTGACTGCATTCCTGGGTCTATACTGTCCTGGGTATGCTTCTACCTACACGCCTCCCTCCCCGCACTCTTACCAGCAAGACTACCTGTGTGCATTCTTACCAACTTACCCCCTCTGCCTGCGCTCCTGCCTACAAGACTCTCTGCCTCCACTCCTACCTGCATCCCTCCCCTTCTGCATTCCTATCTATACAGTCTGGTGGCTTAGGGATAAATCTGGGTGAAGTCCTGATATTTTGGATTAAAACAAAGATGTTTTCACACATCATCTAGGTCCCACAGAAGCATTATAGAGGTGGGTGCCCGATCTAGGTGGTATATGGTGATATGAGATGATTTGTCAATAATTCTATGTAGAGCCCGGAACGGAGTTTTATTGTTATGAATTATATATATATTTCTTTTTTTTTTTGAGGGATCCCCTTATGATTGCCTGTACCATATTCGAATGAGTGTTATTTTGGGTGAGCTGAGACTTTTGAAATTGGATTTATTGTTGGCCGATTTGTCAGTAACTATATTTTATCCCCGTAATCGATTTTAAGGGGTACTTTTTTTATCTAAGTTTTCTCTATGATTGCCTTGTCGCATTTGTATAAATAATATGTCATTTAGGCTGATATGAGGTCTTTGGAACTGGATATTCCATGCCGATTCCTCAATATTTCTTATGATTGTCTAACTCCAGTTAGTATTAGTAATATATATCATTTTCGCCGAGCTGACGTCTTTGAAACTGGGTGTTTGGGGATGGTGTCAGTAATTCTTCTAAGAGCCGGAACGCGTTTTAAAGGTAGGTTTTTTTCCCTGTGATTGACAAGATAACATTCCTCTTAAGTAATGTGTGTCATATTGGGTGAACTCAGACTTATTGAACCGGGTGCTTCGGGCCGATGTGACAATGAATCTATTTTCAAACCGGAACGGTTCTTTTATTATTATTTTTTCTTATCATTGCCTAAATCACATTCGTATAAGTCATGTGCATCATTTTGGGTGAAAAACTTTTGGATCAGAGCGTTATGGGTGGATTTGTCAATACTTCAATTTAAAGCCTAGAACAGAGTTTTAGAGGTAGGTTTTAAGGTTTTTATCCCAGTGATTGCCTGTATCGTAATCGTATTAAGTGATGTGTGTCACTTTGTCTGATCTGAGAGCTTGGAAAGCGAGTGCTACGGGCTGGTTTGTCAATAACTCCATACAGAACCAGGAATGGTGTTTCAAAGATGGATTTTTTTCTTCTTATGATTGTTTAAGTGACAAGTATTTAAGTATAATATGTTATTATTTCTTATTTCTTCAGAATAGATTTCCCATAAGAAATCAGTACACGTCATACTTTTGATGGTGAATAATATTCTGGTCAAAATGTTTTTTGGGGGACCATCAAGGATTGAAGCTAAACTTTGAGATAATTACGTTTCTGAAATATTTCATAATCTGGTTCATATCATTCGCTATCTGTCGTCTCTAGGTAACATATTAGAATATATCAGGATATAATTTGAGTTAAAGAAGCATTCTATTGTATTCCAAATTTGGTGAAAAAGATTTTTTACCTGAAAAACACCCTGAACCTGCAATTTCAGCCGTTCATCTAAAAACAAAAGGCTTCAGAATTTCAGTATACCTCATACTTTTCACACTGAATAACATTCTATGGTCGGAATGTTGTTTTAGGGAAAATAAGTACTTAAATAATATTTGAAATAATGACATGTTTAGTATATAATTATTCATTTCACGTCATTCGCTGTTATCCGTCGGCCTTAGGAAGCAATATAAAGTAGAATATTTTACTTTATAATTTCAGTATACGACACTCCCCAAGCTGAATAAGATTCTTGGGTCGAAATGTTGTTTTAGGAACATCAGCTTTTAAAATCAAGCTTTGAAATAATTACGTGTCTGACATTTTTCGTAATAATTGTCTTTATTTTACTCGCCATCTTTTGGCTCGAGCAAACATTATGGAATGTTTTCGGTGATTATGCAAGTCAGAGAAGCCTTTTATTAAGCTATATTCTATTTCTATACGAACTTTTTGCTGTAAGAAATACCTTAAACTATATTACCTGCGTTTTTTGTCAGTTTTCTTGAAAAAATAAATTTGCTCTAAAGTCATAGTAAGGTCCTATTTTTCATGGTGAATAACATTCTGAAGCCAAAATGTTGTTTTGGGACCAGAAAGTTTAAAATTAAGTTTTTGAATAATTACTTTAATATCATTGATAATGCTTTTCTTTATATACGCTGTTTGTTGGACCTGGGAAGCATTACAGGATACTTTGGGCTATCATTTAAGGTAAAAAACCTTTCATTAAACTATAATCCAATTTTAGAATAACGAATTTGTTTGGCCTGAAAGATCCCCTTATTTCCTGCAATTTTAGTTCAAAATCTAGTTTTGCTTTATATTGCCAGTATACGTCACACTTTTCAATAAGATTCTGGGATCGAAATGTTCTTTTAGGAAAATCAAGTCCAGAAATCAAACTTTTTTGAAATACAGCTACTTTAGATTAGGTCAATCGGATTTATTTCATAGGGACAGATTCGTGGGCAAACGTTTTACTTAGAATGAGGCAATGTACCAGTTTATCACCTTACCAGAAAAGTAGTTAAAATCATCACCCTGAATGCGTTTAGACTTGACAAATATTTCGCGTCAAGCACACGAGTGATTTTATTTATGCCTCTGTAGTTGTAAAGTTTACAGGCATTTCTTTGCTAGTCATCCGATTGCTTTTCTACTCCTTCCACTCTAAGATCCGTGTTTCTGATCTCTGCTGCTAACAAAAGCAGCTTTAAAAGGACTGAATGGTCTGCCG
>JAUUDW010645406.1:0-10536 GCA_032361385.1 Panulirus guttatus | reverse complement strand
GCTATTATCCCCCCTCCCCCATCCATACCTGCATAAATACCACATACATTATGCTGCCCATGGTTCAGCCACAACTCTGACAAACAAAATATTTACCATGAAGTTGACCATTGTTGCCTCACAATGACTCCAGTGTATTTTTGGTCAACAAACACACCCGCCAAACTCCGGGTACAGACAGGACTCCACACTGCCACGTATAAACACACTGCTGTATCCAAACATTTACGCTGAAATATTACGTTTTTTTTTTGTATCACAATCTCCGAAGACTTAAAGTCTAACTGCACACGGTGAGCGCACCATCGTCTTCCCCGGAAATACCGCCTCCAAACACCTACTAATTCATTCACTGACTCCAAAAATATTTTCCTCCTCTTGACAAAGATGAAAACAACCGTCCATACCCCTGTCCGAAAAAGGGTAATTCCAAACACCCTTTCCAGACTAACCCTCGAAGCTTCGAATAAGAATATTACTTCCAGACACTGTCTCCATGCATTGCCTAAAAACCTCCATACCCCCACATAAAAGGAGGTCAAATTACGGCCCTCTAAAATACGATCTTTCCAAATACGTCTGAAACACTACATTAAGACACCCCCCTCTTCAAATATTCCCTCCAAACCTTTAAACTTCATCTCCAAAACGTCCGAGATACTACCTCGGGGACGCTCTTCAAGTATTTCTTTCAAGCATCATCTCTGTGAATACTTAACTCCTCAAGCACCATCTCCATACATCCCTTCCAAACGTCACCTCCAGCAGTCTCTCAAAGACAATGAGCGCTCCTAGCGGAGTAGGAGAGAACTACGTTGCGAAGGAATTGGTCTTCAGATTGCCAAAATATCCTTCAGTACTTAGCCATTCCCTTAACCCACCAAAGAACCCCACCAGGAAAATCTACCTGTCCGCGGCAGCATGCCAGATTTCTTTTTTCTGACAAAGCTGCTCGAGGGGATGTCTGCCCCGGCGTGCACAGCTGTTCCTCGTTCGAGTGAAGGGGTCAGGAGAGGTTGTCCAGTCCCTCTTGTGTAGCAGCAAGCTGTTCAGTCCGAGGTGCGGCCCCTCATTGTTTTCCGATGCATAATTTTGCGTTTTCCGATGCATAATTCTGCATATATGTTTACGTCCTTCGCACCACCATGAATGGACACTCTATGTATGTCTTCGGTTATTTGGAAACTAAAGTTTTTGTGCCGAAAAAATGTTCTGGATGGAGTTTGTTTTGTTACATGTGTGCGTGTGTGTGTGTGTGTGTGTGTGTGTGTGTGATTCTCCATTCTTAATGATTAAGAGCAAATCATCACCTGTCCTACAGATACCCCTTACCGCTGTGACCACTTTTCTAACACTCTGGATCTGTTTTTCACCTCCAGTCCTACGCGCTGTGGCCTCTCAGTCGGTCTGTGTGACCAAACTCTCGTAAATGTATCTGTCTTGTCTCTCCCGCACCTTCTCCTCTTCTTCCTCCTCCAGCAACCCTCCTAAGCGTAAATATCGGCACATTAAATCCGCGGAGCGTTTACCTTCCTGATCTATTCAAAGTTTTTTTTTCGATAACCTGGAAAATTCGGGAGAGAGATGTAAAAAAACATAAATCTTTAAGCGCGCGCAAGAGTGTAGTAATCAGTTTTCAAGATATATGGAAGAGACAGTGAAGAAAAGAAGCTTGGAGATGCGCACATAGATATGGGTAGATCGCTGAGCTTGAAATAATACATCAGCTGGTGATATAACCATAACATCTCTACGGCGTAAGTCTACCGCAAACTGTGGTACAGTAGGCTGCATAATCTACAGTTTGGTAGCTAAAGATGATAACTCCGATTCGACCAGAGTGAACGCCAGACTTCGCAGTTCCACGGAAATAACTGAGATAGCACCAGCGAGTCGTGGTAGTTTAACACCCGTCGGTCCCAAGGCCAGCCATTCCCTCCTCTTCTGAAAGGTCGCCTCCCAGCGCGTGTGGGAAGCGGTGTACAGAGTATTAGCGTTATATTTATTTTAAACCGAGTCTTACACTGCCATCATTACCGTGTTAAATAACAGCGCTATTATGAATGTGTAAATGTATTCGCCAGCGTGTTACTTCACTCATAGAAATGGAGACTATATTCTTCGTGAATCTTCAACCTTAAAAACAGGGCTAATTTTATTTTCTTTTGCGGAGAAATTAAGAAAATTAGTGCTACCCCGTCTCTCTGCTGCACTGCCCTTCCCACCGCCGCCTCATTAGCACCGTGAGGGAGGGGGAAGGGTCGGACTACACACGCTCTCATTCCCCGTCAACATGAGGCTCTCTCATGCCTCACTTGTAGCTCTTAACTGTTTTAGGGATGCAGCTCTTTCCCTGCGTTCCTCCTGCTTCCACTTCATTATCTTTACCCAGTTGTCTTACTCTGTTCCCATCTTTTACTTTTCACTTTTCTTACATTCCTCCACACATTATTTGCAATCATTCTTTCTCATCTCCTTCTCAGTATTTTTTCTTTCAGTATTTTTTCTTCCTAGTTGCAGGCAGTTCCCTGGTGTGGTTGTGGGTAAGGTTGCCTCTCATCTTTACAGCCAGATCTGAAATTCATATGAGGTTACGACATGAACTGGAGGGCATGTGTGTATAGCCGACATGTGAGTACACTTCGTTTAATCATTTTTTATCACGTTTTCGCTATTTACACTAGGTGAGAATTGCTCTCACTTCTGTAACCTAAGACTTCATTACATCTATTCCCGATGGCTCAGATAGAATTTCCATGTGATGATATTTAAGTACGACTCGTGGTTAATATATTTTTTACAAAATCTCTGCTGAAAGCAAGTCCTGTCCCACATTGCCCTTTTGTCTGGGTTCGGCAACTCCTTGCCCTCCAGCATTATTCCCTTGAACTGCTCTTCGTCTTCTCTCGGACGCAGTTTTGCTACACCGTCTCTCCCACTTCTGTCATATTTTTCTCTGGTTTCCCTTAAAACCCTGATCCTCCTCCCCCATCCCCTGGTGTCCTCTCTCTACATCTCAGCTGATGTAGTGGGGAGATAACAATAGAGTGGGTGATAATGGCACGTGTTAATGAGGTGCTTCACGCCCTGCCCTGCCCTACAGCAGTCAAGACGACAAAGCCAAACGTCCGGCTGCGTTAAGTCTCGTCCTCAGACTTGTCTGTTATGTTGTGAGTATTTGTCTCGTCAGGTGATGCGTGGGTGTTTTCTCGTCTCCTTAATAGCGGATGATAACGCTCTCCCGGTTGCTGCCGGGCGAGGCCACCGACTGTGTGCTTGCTCTTCAGTCTCCCTCTCGGGTGGTTGGTCATTGGTGGGGTGGTGGTGAACACCGCTGAAGTCAAGAGGGATCACAGGTTGATCTATACCAAAGGCCTCACACACAAACCCGCACGTGCATACACAAGACGCTCTTTTCGTCTTTACGTGACAAGCCTCATCTTCATGACCCCTCAAAGGAGACACAGTGGGGATAAGTAACATCAGTTTTCATGGCTTTAAGTTCATACGTTAAGGACCTGAGACGACCAGCCATTGCGAGCTAGACACGGTGACTCCTCCACCACAAATCCCTCTGAGGATGAGACAGCGGAGCGTTATGACAAGATCTGCTAATTAGATGAGGAGGCTGGTCATCCCCCGGATGGTGTGAAGGATACGAAGTCTGCCTGTTGTCTGGTACGGTGAGGGAATCGAGCCATGGCGTCCTCAGTCAGTGCTCATGGTGAGTGTATTTACGGAGTGTATACCACTGTTTTTAGGTCGATTTGGACGACTGGACAGTGTGGACGCGCGTGGAAATCTTGTGGTTCATATCGGTGAAGTAAGTATGGAAAAGGCATTTGTTGTCCCGTTACAAAGAAAATAAAAGGCCTTTGATAAGAATATATCTTAAATGATCCAGTCACAACGAAGTGGGATTGAACCTTATCATCCGGTATTAGCACTTAAGTTTACGTTACTGTTATCGATTGATGCAGTACGATCTATTCAAACTCCTCCATATAAATAGCATTTCCTGAAACAAAGATCACTTCAGCCTTGATAGCCTGACGAGAACTGAAGGACACGAACTGCCTACGTGCGTGTGGATGATGTTAGCTGAACACCATTGTTTCCTTAGACAGCGCGGGAGGCGACCTATCGGGCAGGTAGGCTTGGTAACAGAGATCCCGACCCGCCACACCATCTGACGAATTGCCCGTCGCCACTTCCAATCCTCGTCATGAAAGACAGATGTGTTGATGGTGTTACTGCTAATGATAGACAGTAGACTTGGTCTTCCCCTGTGAAATTCTGAAATACTAATCTTCGCCCTTTTCATTTAGTGCGCGTCTCTTTCTTCTGAGGTGAAAGGAGTGGCCGTAAATTTCCACAATCTGTACGATAAGCTTCCATCAGCTTAAGTTTTTGGTGGTAGCACTGAGATCAGAGAGTATAGATCAGAGAAACGACACAAGATATATCCGTATAGATAATCCGTTAATCACATTAAGACGTTCATGAAGTAAATAGAAATGGAAAAAAAAGAAATACCGCAGCGCACATAAAGCACACAAAATAAAACGAGTAAGTGTTACTTTATTTGGCTTGTAAGAATTTTACGGACTTAAGGATCTAAGGGTAATCCACTGTATGCAGAGTGATATCTGATCTCTTCTGAAGTGCATCACTCGTCTACTTGATTCCATTTCCATCGTCCATGACCCTGTTTGTAGAGAAGTGCTTCTCAGCGGCGTTATATATTTCTTCTCTAAGCGTTAACCCGATGTCTTGTATAATTGGATCCCTTCTTGCTTCGAATAATTTTTCAATAACGTAACGTAATAACGTAACGCAATTCATGATTTTATATTTACGATTGCTGTGGTTCACAGTTGCACAAGTCCCCTGTTTCCGCAGGTCTCTTGGTTCACAGGTCCTCTAGTTCACAGTGCTACAGGTCCTCTGGTTCACAGTTCCAAAGGCCCTTTGGTTCGCAGTTCCACAGGCCCTTTAGTTCGCAGTTCCGCAAGTCCCTTGGATCACAATTTCACAGGTATTCAGAGTGGAGCCGGCTCTCATGGGAGCTAGGTGGGATAACACGCCCAACCCCCTCGGCTCTGTGCTGAGGTCCCTCACCACTGAACGGGCCGCCTAGAGGCAAAGGCCCGGGTCGTACAATGTTACGACAAATCTTCACAACAACAACAACGTCTCGAACTATGTATGTTAGTGTGTGTGTGTGTACCTTATCTACCCCATGGAAGTAAAAACAAAGTTAATAGTGACAAACACTAAATATATTGTACGTGTTACGTAGCCTAGAATAATATTAAGCTAATGTTTTACACGCAACAGTCAGCTATAAATCCGTCAAGTAGTAAATTGATCGAGTGATAACTGTCCGACCCGTCCGACCCGTATGATGCGGCGGGGTCGTATCTTAGACGTGCTGTCATCTGGCGGCAGTCACCAGTACTATCTTAACAACAACTTTTCGTTTCTTAATGTTTATAGTTGGAGTTTCGTTCTAAAAGTTGTGTGTGCTGGCTTATCAAGTTATTGTATTAGTTTATGAAGGCAATTACGGGAATCTACAGGGCGTAGAGCTTCCTGAAAATCAGGTAAGGATTCACTTATACACAAATAACAATTTGATAAATTTCATATCTGCCCTTAGCTCTCGTCCCACTCTTAATTATAAATGTGCTTATGTTTGAATGATGAGGAGACAGTGATCAGTAAGTTGTGTAATGCCTTATTCAACGTAAGTACATACGCAGATGCAAAAAGACTAAGTCATATTAGATCGACAAACGAAATTATTGACAGACATACTCTTTAAATCTCGGCCCACTTATCAAAATGATTATCGTTGATAATCATAAATTAATTTTTGCGAAAACAGTTTTTTAATAATACATGTTTATATACTGCAACTGATTAAGTTGAGTGTCACACGTAGACCGTAAGGTCCTTTTTGAGGCAGATGTCACTAACCTTAAGATTAGAATATCACTTTATGCAGTCCAAATTGCCCATTGCCACCAATCTCTCAGTCCCCTCTTTCCCATATAACTTTATAGGTATTCTCAGAGAAATCATACCTTTGTAATTCGAATATTCACTTTCGTTCACATTGATTCTCTACAGGTGACACTATACAGGTATTTTGCCAATCCTCAGGCACCTCACCTTGAGTGTTGCATTTGGATGATGGGTTGTGGGTTGTGAGAAAGGGTAGTGAGTGGTGGGATGAGATAGTTGTAAAAGAAAGAGAAAAGAAAATTGTATGAGCATTACCTACAGCGATGGAGTATCAGTGACTGAGAGATATACAAGAGGAAGTGGCAAGGGCTCTAGAAAGGTGTTTAGTGTGAGAAGAACAAGAGAGCAAATTGGAGAATCAGTGAAGGGAGTAAATGGGGAAGTGGTAACAAGAAAAGAAGAGATGAAGAGGAGATTGAGTATTTTGAAGGGATTTTAGATTTGTTAGATGAGAGGGTAGAAGATGTGGAAATTTGTGAATTAAGTCATGGAAAGTGGTTCAGTGAAATTCAGTATAGATTCACAAAAAATAAGCTTTGTCAAAAACTAATTTGCAATATAAAATGAGTGTGTGTCATCTTGTTCATTGAAGAGGAATTTTAATCACTGATTCATATTAATTTAGATTATTTAAGAGCTAGAAATGATATTTTACTGTAAGCACATGTTACTTATATGCTACATATGTACTTAGAGTTGAGAAAAATTAACAGAAATGCACCAGTCATAATAAGGTTTTAAAATTTAAAATGACTAAAGGATATATTTTCTAGTAGGTAGGGGGCTACCTCTCCTGCAAATACTGTAGTGCCCCACATAGATTATGCTTTATGGCTCTGCAAGGTACTTTATGCAAGACTAGTTTATCAAAGACTGTATTCATAACCTTAGGAAGGTTGCTCTACCAGGGTAGGTACACATGGTTTGGACAAGGTAGACATAGCCTAAGTTAGAGGGTGGTTTGCTGAGGTAGACAGACCAGGTGAAGTTAGGTCCTTTGTTACTCCATTTTTTTATGTTTTTCCTCCATTATTTCCTACTGCTTCAGATCCTTGCTCACTTTGTATGTGGAGACAAGAGTCTTGTAGTAAGAGTTGTTTTATCTCTTATCTGCAGATAAATATGAATTATCTGTATACACTTTATTGAGTATCATGAGACAAATTTTGTTTATTTACAAGAAATAGAATTCTTATTTATTTACAACATGAAATAGTAAAGCACAGCAAAACTGATGTTACCAAAATTATTTTGCATTACAACTGAGCAATTACTAAAATTATTCTGTATTATTGCTCCTACCAGATCAGTTTCGTTGAACACCAGTATACATAGTAAATACCAAGATAGGAAAGTAAGTTAAAAGAAAATAATTAGTATGCATATGTAATGAAAGAAACTTGTAGTGGGAGTATATTGCCAAGATATTGGTAAGTTTTAAAGAGAGGGTGTGACAGAACTTCAAAATATGCCAGAATAATGCAGTGTATGCCATCTGAATTGCTTAAGATGTGTTCAAATGAGCTAGTAAAACACATTTTGATATAAGAAGGTAAATATTTGAAGACAAGATTTTTTTGGAATTTTAAATAGGAGAAAAATATTTCCTGCAGAACTGAAATAGAAATGTCAAAAGACAGAGAAAAGCATACTGCATTGTGGTTGCCAAGTATGCTGTTGCATAAGTATATTACCAGGTATTTTCAAAAGAAAAAGAATGTTCATATTCCTTATAACATTTATTACACTGAATCATTCTTACACTGATATGAATTTTCATTTATATTTCGTACAAAGTATGTTCTTTTTACAAATAGTTACAACAATAAGATAAATTCACATTGAATATGCTTATGATCATATCACCATATTTTGCAGTAAACTATATGATGATTTCATGATACCTATGCCTGCAGTTACACTAATCTCATTTACTTTTATTTTTAACATAGTAGGATCTATTCATGGATAAAAGGCCACATTAAGGTCGGGCCTTAATTGAAACACAAGGAGGTTAATGAAAAGGGGAAAAGAAGAGACAAGGAAAAGTATTTCCTGATTTTGTAGGAAGTGAAAAACCTGTCTTTTTAAAGTGCCATGTTGTAGTTACTGGGTAAGACAAAATAAGGTCAAAAGTTCCAAAGCTTTGAGGTGTATGGAAAGATTTATCAAAACAGCCCACCCTTGAGTTGCCAGCAACCACACAGTAATCATGTGACGCAGCAGCTTGCTGAGTATTGCGTGGTTTAGCTTTTGTTGGGGGCACACAAGCAGCCACCTTTCCGGAACAAAACCAAAGTAATACTTATAGAAGAAGAAAAGTGAACCAACATAATGGAATAGGAGTAAGTGGGTCAGGTTTTGAAGTTAGCATGGGAGAGTTGATAAGTTAGACTGTTTTCAATTCGATTCTGCTAAGTAAGAATGCATAGCCAAAACCACACTGGATGTGAGAGCAGTATTCCATGCACGGACAGATCAGTACTTTGTATAAAAGGAGCAAATGTTTGGAAGAAAAGAAGTTTCGAATCTAAACAGTACTTCCAGTTCCTTAGAGGCATCTAGGTTATTTCTGTTCTGTGGGGTTTCCAAGAAAGTATGGAAGTTACAGTAGTACCAAGTACTTTCTTTTTTCAAGAGGTTGAATTACAGATCCATCAAAGGAGAAAGGAAAGTTGTGAGGAATTTTTGGTAGAAACATTGGCAGAAACTGGGTCTTGGAGGCATTAACTTAACCAGATTTCATCTATGCCACTGAGATATCCTGTCCAATTCTGAGTTTATTGAGGAAGTTGGGTTGAGGTGAGATGAAGATGGAGTGAGAGAAGATGGAGCAGATTTGAAGGATGTGGAGGAATGCAGTGTTGAGTTGCCAGCTAACTGCGTTTGGATTTATATAGAAGAAAGGGAATAGTTGATAGAAAGGAGTAAAAGTGTAACAGACAGGACAGAACCTTGAGGGACACTACTGTTGATGGAGAAAGGAGGAGAGGCAGATCCTTCAGTGACCAGAGTGAAAGCTAGATTTGAGAGAGTAAAGTAGGGGAAAGAAACTAAAAGAAGAGAGCTTAGAGGCAAGACCTGGATGCCTCACCCTGTCAAAAGCTTTGGTTATATCAAATGCAACTTAATAGGAATCCCAAAAAGCTTTCAGGGATGATGAACAGACATAAGTAAGATATGAAAGAATATCAGTGGATCTCACCTTACAGAAGCCATTCTGGTGATCAGAGAGAAGATAGTAAGATTCAAGATGTTGAGGAGGGATTCAGAGACTTTGGAAATGGTAGATGTCAAAACATCTGGTCAGTAGTTAGAAGGG
This sequence comes from Panulirus guttatus, assembly GCA_032361385.1. Taxonomy (NCBI): domain Eukaryota; kingdom Metazoa; phylum Arthropoda; class Malacostraca; order Decapoda; family Palinuridae; genus Panulirus; species Panulirus guttatus. The sequence goes on along the minus strand of JAUUDW010645406.1, from coordinate 1,184 downwards.
TTAGAACAGTCACCCTTCTTGGGGATGGAATGTACCAATCCTTGTTTCCAAGAAGAAAGGAAAGTTCTGGTTTTTTAACAGAAATGGAATAGATGAGCGAACACAATAGCAAGTTCAGAGGCACATTCTCTTAGTACACAAGGATGGATGCTATCGGTTCCATAAGCTTTGCTTGTGTCCAGAGAGAGAAATGCTTTTCGGACAGTTCAAAATGAGATTACAGGGAGGAGCATAGGATTAGGTAGAGGAGCATTGGGGGGGAAGGAATGTTAAGAGTCATCCAAGGTAGATTTAGAGGAGAAATGAGAACCAAAGAGAGTTGCTTTATCAATGGTATAGACAGCTATAGTAATGTCTTTGTGCTTCGCTGGACATTTCATGGTATGCTTCATAGATAGTATGCATATTTTGCACTCTTTTTTTCTCTGTTAATAGCAAAAATTTTGGAAAATGTGCACCAATTCTTGCAGGGGTTTTTATAGTATCTCTGTGCTGTACAGGTAGTTGAGATTTTTCTGTACCATATTTGTTCATGAGCTCATGGATGATACAGAAATTGAAATTCTCTAGTCTGGTCGTAAACATATTATGTGCAGTTAGGACTGTGACATCCAAAAGGTGGAAAAAAAATTTTGATATCACTGTACATTTTCATGAATAGTCTTGTCAGTGCCAATTTGCATCTTAGATTTTTTAACCAGTCTCATATTCTGATTACAGTCAATCACTGCATGTGCTTTTATGTTCAGTAGATCAATATGTCCAGCAGACAGAAATATATTTTCATTAACATTCTTTATTATGTGCACATCATTTTTGTCTTGCCGCTTCACATACATCAAATTATTTGCAACAAAAGTTTGATGTGCCTGTACTCTGCAGTGGTGCAAATTGTGGCATTCCTCTTTTATATTCCCTCACAGTTCCATATTAAGCAGTTTACTTTTCAATGTAGAAGTGAGAAAGCAGTTGACTCGTATACCAATTGTCTGCATGGATGAGATGGCCTTTTCCAAAGTAATCATTCACACTTTCTTCACAACACCAACAGAAAGTTCTAAATTGATGATAATTGCTTCACTTCCCCTGCCAATGTACAAAGTCAGATCACAAAACCAGTCTCACAATCACACATGACAACAATTTGACACCACATTGATCTCTTTTTGATGGTATGTATTGTC
>JAUUDW010645385.1:0-10796 GCA_032361385.1 Panulirus guttatus | reverse complement strand
TATATAGCATTAATGGGATGGCCTTGATTAGGGCTTTAGCTGCCCGTGCCGTCTCAGCTAACATAAAAAAAAAAAAAACTATGGAGATGCTTAGCTGCGACAACGTTTGTGGATGAATTTGGACAGTTTGTGTAGTGGAAAACTTAGCCCCAGAATAAGTGTATAATGCTGACAAATCTACCCTGTATTGGTGTCATATGCTGCAAAAAATCCTTGCCCAAGAACTGAGGAGTGTCCATCTGAATTAGAGTCTCCATCTGGAGGTAAGGATTCCAGAGATAGGGTAACAATTCTTGGCTTCAGCAATGCTGCAGGAACACATGAAACCAAGCTGATGGTAAATGGCAAGAGTGTTCACCCGAGGGCCTTTACCCCTGGAACACTAACGTTAGGTCCGGTGTTACACCATCACAAACCCTGGGTGAAAAAAACCCAATTTTTGGAAAATAAGAAAACCTAGTTGCAATCAAAATATATCAAAAGTACAATAATACATGGAAAATATAACTCCTTGGCTTTCATTTCCCCTTATAACAAGTTACTGAAAAAAAAAATACCGAAGGGGTGACTTAGAAAAAATCTCTAGAATTCTGAAAATCATGAAATGACTAAACAATAAATTCTAAGAAAAAAAGATACCGCAGCTGAAGACTTGAGCGTTTACCTGGACCCGCCCAGGTAATGGGAGCTTTAGCTGGTGCATGTACTTCCTCCTAATCAGTACATGTGCTCATCAGATTCTCACTGTGTAGAACCACGAGTTAATACAAGTTAATACAAGAGGCGTTCATCATCTCGAAAAACTTAAACAGCGGCTATCGTTTGGTCTTCTGTCTCTGTAAACTATTATTCAATATCTACAAAGAAAAAACACGTAAATAACGAACCACAAGATTTTTACCATTGTACCCTCATTTGGTTTTAACATGGAAAATACTACACCCTGTATCACAAACGTCGGGTGGATTTCACCCGAAATCGACCCTGTGGAAAAATCCCAAGGAGAGAGCTCTGAAACACACCCTCTCTCACTAATAACACTATGAGCCAGGAAACTATGTGGAATAATGTGCCCCTCGGTTCAATACAAAGTACTGTACCTACGTGGGTAAAAAAAAAAAATGGGTAGATTTCGCCCAGGGTTACAGATATGAAAATTCTTCCACTCATCTATTGTGGTACTAAAAAAGGGTGGATAACAACTAAACTTTTTCTTGAATGGTTTGAAAATTATTTCATACATGAAGCTAGAGCACACTGTAAAGGAGCATCCACACTATCGGGCAGTGCCTGGCGGGAACAAGTGTTAATTCTGTCATCAGACACTTTGTGGCAACTTTGACGGGCAAATCAGTGGACTGCCCTTACCCGTAGTTGAGCGAAATCAGACACCGCCTAGTTGTTTGACACCGGATCTGGAGCAATGGTACTGCCAGCCACAAACAGTTACCACTCTTTACACCATATAATTTTCTGCACTGTTCTTTTTTTTCTTTTTTACACACACACAGCAATCAATATGCTACACACCACTATTTTTTTCCTGTCAACTTTGCTGTGCATGGTGATACTTCACTCATGGCGTGCTGACCACCTACTGGCTACCGTAAGACTTGACTGCAGTGTGGACAACAACACAGGCATGCCTGACAGACTCTGCCCAGTGCTACTATAGTATGCGGTCTACCATAGTATCAAACACTATTGCATGCAGTCTCCCTCATTTACTACCTGACGTAACCTAACCTAACCTAACCTAACCTAGGTTAGGTTAGGTTAGGTAGTAAATGAGGTAGACCGCATGCTATATTGTTTGATACCATGGTAGACCGCATGCTATAGTGTTTGATACCATGGTAGACCGCATACTATAGTAGCACCCTTTGCCCAGTGAAGGCACAGCCCACTGGGAACTGCCCAATAGTGTGGTCGTGGCTTAACTCTGTTGGCATCGACCCAAAGGGTAAAATATTATTGATTTTATATAACTGTTCAGCACACCCCAAAGCAGAACCTTATTTGGAAGCATTATTGGTTGTATTATTTCGTGCTTTAAGCTCTGTTCTTCCTTTGATAACACAGCAATATGTATTTGGAATGAGTCAGCCCAAGATGATAGAGCAATACAAGCTGATAACACTTATCTCTTGGTGTAAAGTATACTGTTATTTCATCAATCTATCTGTATCTCTGATGCCTGCTCCCTATGGGGACTCCCTCAAGGGGGTGGCCACAGTAAAAGTCTCCATAAGGTTAAACTCCAGTGCCACTTGTTAGTCTTTAGCACCTTACCCTAAACAGAAAACTGATATAAGACAACTCTAGCACAGTGTTTTAGAGGCTTCTACCTAAGGTTCCTACCTACTACTTCTACCTAATGTGTCTACCTAATATTCATGCCTAATAATCCAACCTATTACTTCTACCTAATACTCCTAGCTCATGCTCCAACTTACTAAATCTACCTAATGTTTCTACCTAATGCCCTGTCTAACATTCCTACCTACTACTTTTATCCTACTGCACCACCTATTTTGCCAAAAGGCAGGGCTGGCACACAGCACTCACCATAGGAAAATCTAGAGTTACAGGGAAAGTTGTGTGAGGTAAGTGTTGTCAAGTGTTGAGTGTGACAAGGAGAGACTGTATGTTTAGGAACAGAATGCTAGCAGTCCATGTGTGGGTGGGGCAGAGAGAAACGACAGCTAACTGGGTCAAAGAATTGCAGGTTGATAACTGCTAAAGTGCTGGCTCACTACACAGCCATCACTAACCCTCCCAATACCCAGCTAGGTGGTATCAGTAATATTCCTCTTGGTTGGTGGCTGTCTAGCAATAACTTCCTACTGTGCATATGGCTCCTTTCCTTCTTTAGAAGTTGTCTTACTGTTAGAACAATATCAAAGGTGTTTGTTGCCCTAAAATAATTAGTAATTGAATAAGCCTTCATAAAAGTTAGCAATTACTTAATTGACATTTGTACTGCAGCTTTAAATCATTGTCCATGTACGCCATGAATATAGAAAATATTTGTTTTGAACATGCAGTAAAGAGATGGCATAAACATAGTTCATATGAATATTAATTCAATTCATATTTTTTATTCGATACTCATTACAGCTTACCACGATTACTGCATACTTATTCATTTTGATTTCCAAATGTAAATCCATAAATAATTCCCAAATGTCCCTAAGCCATAATTTCTTATGTCTTACCATTTTGTTTGAAAATATACTAGAATTTTAACTTCACAATTTGTTATTACAATATTCAAATTGCAAAACTGTTGTAGAAATCATTAGTTAATTTCTCATACTAATTCACAAAACTGTGTTCCACCTGAAACTAATAAAAGCAAAAATAAAGCAAGTCTGTAAATTGCCAGATACCACTTTCTGATGAGTGAAAGTTTCTGGAAATGGTAACATCATTGCCTGAGCAGATTGCACATCAACATTAACTGTTCTTTTCCCTTTTCTAAAATTTCACAGTTTTTGTCTGAATAATTATGAAATCCAATTATGATTTCATAAATATATGCCACATACTAAGGTGTATCAAACTTGTTGCAGCAAATCACTACATTTCTGCAGCTCTCGGATTAAGCTTCTATAGTTTTAAAAAAATGAATTTTTTAGTGAAATGCAAATGACAGAGGTATAAGCACCCAGTTATCAAAGAGCCAGTGTACAAAGAGAAAAAATACTACATAATCCTTCAAGACAGATTTATTAATATGTTTCTTCAAATAAAATATTCATAGTTTTCTACAATTCCTGATATTTCATTGTAACCTGAAGGATACCAACATAATACAGTAGGGATACTGAGGGATTTTAAGAATCCTAACACAATAATGTTTAGCCACAATGCACCACCAAAAGCATAAATAGTATGAGATTTATGCCATATGTAGCAACAACCACGTTTCCTCTTAAAGTTATGTTAATACAAAAAAATAAGTGCACAATGACATAAAAGGGCTCCAAAGCACAGCATGCATAGCCTTGCATGTATGTTTATGTGCACAACAAAGTTTTCTGAGGCTTTATAAATTGGGTTCAGATAATCAATGGCAATGAGGGTGGTCCTGAGAAATCAAAACTGTGCAGATGCCATTCTAATATACACTTAGGAAGATCAAGTAAATCTTCAGAACCACAGATTAGTGACACTGACTAATATGATTCAAATAGCATCTTGATTGTATTAAAAATTTTGAATAATGGGCAATTTGCATATAGAGGTGGAATATGAAGTGTTACAGGCTTCATAGATTTCTATGCAAGAGTAACCAAAATGAAGCAAAATACCTCATATTTACAAGTACCTAAGATAAAATTTTGTCATATTCACCATATATACTAGTTGAGGAAAGAGGGTTGGTTCAATTGTATTTACAGTAAAGTTTGTTTTTGGATATTACAAGTACTTGATATGGTGCTGCATATTGGGTTCTTGGTTAAAATAAGAATACAGGCTATCCCTGGGGAGGTGGACAGATGGCTTTGGATACACTTAAATGGAAGCATGATGAGAACAATGATTTGTTGTGGTTGTTGTAGCTACTGTAGATGTTGTAGCTGCTACTGTTATAGCTGTTGTTGGTGTTTTGTTTTATTTCCTAAGTTTCGATGTCGTACTTACCACTGTCAACCTAACAACTACTTCCTTTGCATAATTTGATAAATGACTGCATGTAAAGGATGTTAGTCATCCTGGATAAGTCTTGAGTAGGTTGTGACAAGGATCAGTATTAGAACCTCCATTGTTCTTGGTTTATATTAATAACCTACCATAACACATTTAGTCATGTGTCAATTTGTTTGATACAGTGTTACCAGACTCTGCTTGCATGTAGTTACACTGTGAGTGAAGAGTCTCCTTCGGCAAGGCTGTATCGTTATATGTGGACAAAAGGAGTGCAGTCTCATCAAGAAATTTTTCATTCTAAAAGAGTTCATCATTTCCAGGCTCTTAATTGGAGCTTACCCTTAAAGCTGCAAGAGTCCAGTGAGAGGAGTCCTGAGGTTGTATATTAATATTAATAATTATTCTGAAAATTACAGTAACAATAATAATGATATCAATAATAAATAATAGTAATATTTGCAAATAATAAAATATCAGTGGACGAAACTGGTCATGTGAAAGATCGTGATACTTTGCAGGACAATCTAGGTACTCTAGATATATTGTAAGAATAGGGAGGGGATAAGGAACACATAATATGAGCTTGGAGAGTTTATCATATTGTGAGAGAGATCTTATAATACAATTGTACCTCTCTAATCCAACACTCTGAGGTCCGACATCTCCCATGCACTGACACATTTTGAATCTGCCACCATTAGTTTGTGGCGCTGTTAGCAAGTTAGCAGTGAGAAGGTGCCAAAATCTGTTTACAATGCAGCCATGCTAATAAACAGTCCTGTTAATTTCTTATATTTAGCTGTACTTTAGCCCTTCAGGATGTTATCCAAGAGACCAAGAGGTGAAGAAGATGGTGATAGTGCTAATAAGCGTAAGCATAAATCATTATTGATACTTGAAAAGGTGGTGTTACTGAAAAAATTAGATAAAGAAACTTCTGTAAAGACTTTGTGTGAGTATTATGAGATTAGATCGTCAACTGTGTATGACTTAAAGAAACAAAAGGAGCAGATTTTTAAGTTTTTGGCTGAAACTGAAAGCCAGAAAAGTTTAAAGTTTCAGAAAACTCTGAAAGTTGCCAGGAGTACAGAATTATACAGTGCAATTATAAAGTGGTTTAAGCTCCGATGTAATGAAGGTGTACGCATTTCTGGGGAGGTGCTTAGCTGCAACAAATTTTGTGGATGAACTGGCACAGCTAGTGGCAGCAGAAAATCTAGCTCCAGAATAAGTGCATAATGCTGATAAATCTGCCCTGTATTGGCATTGTATGCCACAAAAAACTCTTGCCCAAGAATTGAGGAGTCTCCATCTGGGGGTAAGGATTCTAAAGATAGGGTAACATTCTTAGCTCCAGCAATGCTGCAGGAGCACATGAAACCAAGCTGATGGTGATTGGTATGAGTGTTCACCTGAGGGCCTTTAAAGAAATGAAAATTCTTCCACTTATCTACCGTGGTACTAAAAATGGGTGGATGACAACTAAACTTTTTCTTGAATGGTTTGAAAATTACTTTGTGTGTGAAGCTAGATCACACTGCAAAGGAGCATCCACACTATTGAGCAGTGCCCGGTGGGCATGTGTTAAGTCCGTCATCGGACACTTTGTGGCAACTTTGAAGGGCAAATCAGCAGATTACCCTTGCCCGTAGTTGAGCGAAATCAGACTGCCTGGTTGCTTGACACCGGGGTCTGGAGCAACGGCATTGCCAGCCACAAAAAGTTACCATTCTTTACACCATATAGTTTTCTGCATTGTTCTTTCTTTTTTTCTTTACACACACAGCAATCACTATGCTACACAGCACCATTCTTTTTTCCTTTCAACTTTGCTGTGCATGATGATACTGCACTTGTGGCCTGCTGACCACCTACTGGCTACTGTACTACTTGACTGCCCAACCACATCAACAGTGTGGACAACAACACAGGCATGCCCGACAGACTTTGCCCGGCGAGGGCACAGCCCACCAGGAACTTCGCAGTATTGTGAATGTGGCTTAACTCTGTTGGCCTTGATCCAAAGTGTAAAACATTTTTGATTTTATATAGTTGTTCAGCACAACCCAAAGCAGAACCTTGTTTAGAAGCATCACTGGTTGTATTATTTCATGCTTTAAGCTCTGTTCTACCTTTGATAACAAAGCAATATGTATGTGGAATGAGTTGGAAAGACTACGGGTTGGGCATATATTCACATAAGGGTTCCCTTAGGAGTCAATGTCTGTTTTCTGGCATATTCTGAGGTCCGGCAGTGGTCAGGTCCCAAGCTTGACGGATTACAGAGGTTCAACCTGTATCATTATACAAAACTCTCATTTGACAGACACACAGGAGGAAATGTTGAAGAAGCGTATGTACTACTGCCAATTACATATGTGATTAGCAATGAAGTTCATGAATGGAAATATGTCTATGAAAATATATATTATCTATATGAGACCTACATCTGAATATACTGTATCTTTGTGGACACCCTGTTCATAGATGCTTATTGTCATAGAGAAAATAACCCAAAAATGTGCAGTAAGAATAGTGTCCAACTGGCAAATCTAGCTAGGAAGAAACAGAAAATACTGCACTCATCTTTCTTAAAACTAGAAGGGAAAGAAAGGGATGTTATTTAGATATACAAGATTTTTAATTGTGAGAAAGGATAACAACATATTTCAACCCTTTTATCATGCTTTTTTCCCCACCTCCCAGAGCATGATATTTTCATCTGATTCATTAGGAGTTCCTCAAAAATCATCAAAACTATCATTTTTCCAGCATGAATTTAGATCCTACAATCACATTTTTCTTTATAATAACTGACATGGCATGGGCAAAATATACCCTAATTATGCATGTAACAGGTGAAAGAAAAATAGGGTTGGAAAATGAAAGAAGATAATAGTCAGATTGTCAGGTGTTTGTGAACCTGACTCTTAAAAGTACAAAGTTTATAGGAAAAGATGAAGATGAAAGAAGGAAGAAGATTTTCTGAGGCACACACACTGGGACTGTAATCAGTACCTAACCACACACATTAGAACTTAGCTTTGATCCTGCTGGTCCTGGGGCCCACATCCTTTTATCAAAAGTCTATTCTCCTTACTTCTGTAAACAATGTAATCTCCACTTTCCACTCCTCTTCAGGTAGATTAGAATTAATATCTTGCTCATCATATGATAAACTCCTCCTACATTATCAACATTTTTGTGGATGTTATTCATGAGGATGGGGGGGGGGGTATAGCATATCCCAAGAGAATGGGGCAGGTAGAGATGCAACAGGCAATGCAGATACACCTCAGATGGGACAGGTCCCTATCAAAGGCATATGACCTCGCCCCCATGTTTACTAACAGGTTACTGAGGTCTTCAAGCTGTTTCAGTTCATCATTCTTTGTATAAGTTGCCATCTACGGCCAGCCAAGAGATTTTACAATGTGTTTGGTATTCAGATTAATAAGTGGTTAATAGGATTGAGAACTACAGTATCCTACTACACTTGTCTTGGTTGAGGACAATAACACCTAAAACCTTAATAATACAACAACAGACACCTGAAATTCCTTAAGTGAGAATACTGTGTCTGCAAGGAATTTGAATATTTTCAAACCATGGCTGGACCAAAATATGTTTGTGGGATGGAACATTATGGGTACTGCTCATTTTCCTTAAGCATATACAGATAATTATGAATATTACATCACATAAACATGCAAGCACATACAGACTGGAGTAAAAAATCTTCATCTCAAAGAAACTATTAGTCTTGATCCATGTAAATGACTTACCACAAGGAATAGATTCATACTTGAATATATTTGTCAATGATACTGAAATCTCAAGAAAATTAAGAAATTACCAAGATTGTATCAAGTTATACAAGATCTTGACATACTTCAGAACTGGTCAGATAGATGGTTGTAAGGTTTAACCTACACAAACACAAGGCAATGAAGATAGGACACAGTGAAAGAATGCCAATAACAATGATCTAAAAGAAAAAGATCTACATAAATCTGTGAATGAAAGGGACTATGGGGTCAATACTGTACCACACCTGTTACCAGAGGAGAAGAATTTTCAAAGAGTCAGATTGTCAATTGTTTAATGTTAACAATATTAGCAAAATAATTACATGAATATGGAAATGTTCGGTAAACTATTTAAAAAAAATACCTAATTGCCTTTCCTGCTTTAGACAGGCAGTATTAGAATCAAACAATGGCCTTCTTTATATACATACAATCTCTGGCTGTCATGTATAATGTAGAAAATCTATTAGATACAGGTTACAATATACAAGTAAAGTCACTTCACTAAACCCTTTCAGTGCCAAGGGCATCAATGTGAACACCCACCACAGGAGGTGGAGTTGTTCCTTGGACTTAGGGCAGCTATTTATCTATCTATCTATATCTAAGAAAGAGAGGAGAAAATGAAAAGAGTACAGCCAGAAAACAAAAAACTGGAGATGTTGCGCATGGCAAAAGGATGGGGCAGCCATGCTACAACCGCAGATAGAGCAGGAGTGTTAGATGGTAATGTCAGACTGAAAGTAATGTAATCAAATGTGAATGGGTTAACAGTTTGTGGTAAAGAACTGGAATTCAAGGATCGTATAAAGGAAAGTGCACCTGATATTACTGCAAGGATTATATAAAGGTAAGTGCACCTGATATTACTGCAAGGATCTTATAAAGGAAAGTGCACCTGATATCAATAGAGTTGTGGAAATTAAGCATATCAATGAGAAAAGCTTTTACATGTCACCCAGAGGGGTAAATGGTAGTAAGAAAGGAAAGGGAAGGTGAAGGAGGGAGAGGATTAGCCCTCTTTTATTAATAACAGAGACCCTGAAATTTCATGAAATAATGGAGGATGGCCCAATCAGACAATACATAATGAAAATAGCATCAGTAGGAAAGAAGAGCATTTTGGTGTTATTAGTATATAATCCTGCAAAGAACTGCGGTGAACAGGAACAAATATCCAATGATAACAATGAAAAAACAATCAGGATGGTAAATGAAGCAGTGAAACACTAGCCTCTCAGAGATGGTAAACAACTGATAATGGAGGATTTCAGTTATATATACTGGGGAAAATGGGATTCTCATGATGATAGAAATCCATGGAGACAAATCTTTAGTGTATAAGGAAAATTTCCTGCACCAGCATGTCATGGAGCACATTAAGATAAGAGGGACTGATACATCATTACTAGACCTCATCTTTATTCATACTAGCAAGGGTACTGAGAACATTATGTACAATACACCAGTTGGAAAAAATAATCATGTAATGCTCATGTTGGTAAAAGAGGACATTAAAAGAGCAGAGGTGATACAAAAAATAAAGAAGAGATATAATTGTAAAAACTACGCAAACCTCAATAATTTATATGGTAATGCAGATTGGGAAACAAAATTCAGTAGCCAGCACCCAGGGCACTGTGTTGAGAGGTTCTGTGAAATTTATAGTAAAGGAGTAGAGGCATGGGTACCTCAAGCCTCAAATACAAAGGGAATGGTAAGAGAGAAGGAATGGTTTAATAAAATCTGTCATAAAGAAAGGGAGCTTTGAAACATATAGTGGCCAAGAAATAGATGCTACTCTAGCCAGCTAGCACAGGCATGGTATAAAAGAGCATGGAACACGTATAGAAGTATAAGAGATGAGGAAAAATTAAACTCTGAAAAGAATATTGTGGACAAGGCATCTGAAAATCGAAAAGTACTCCATAAATTTATCAGTCGCAACTTGTCTATTGAGGAGCAGCTAATAAGGCTAAGGGATTACGAGGGAAAAAATTGTAGAGGATGATATTAAGGATATGAAAGGAACTGAACAGCAAGCTGAAAAGTGTTTTACAGTGGAAGACACTATAGCCCCAACAGCAGTGAGATGGAGTGGGGTGGAGGTTTTGCAAACTGTCGAGATATTTAAAAAAAGATATCTAGGTATTAACAGAATATCAAAAGGAGTTGACACCTACATGGCTTATGGTCCTTATGAAATTTCATCATATGTGCTACAGAGGTGTGCAGATACACTTGACAGACCACTTGACTTGCTGCTCAAGATGTCACTGAAGATAGGCATATTGCCACAGAAATGGAAAAAGACAAATGTCATGTATATAT